>CABEGB010001404.1:83939-135890 GCA_901521435.1 Crematogaster levior | reverse complement strand
ACAAATCTAGTAGATAGAGCCACATATCCGATACACAGTTTCATAACAAGACCACACTGGTTAGAGAAATTAAGCGAATACTTGTTATCCGGACAGATAATTAAACAAACAAATAAAAAAACAAAAGATTAAAAGAATTAAGACAAAGGACGTAGTAATGTTAAAATAAAACAACAAGATTGACCTAAAGGAAATGCCATTTCATCTTATATATAAAAGAATCTATGACAAACATTGAACGTATATTGAGGAATGTTAATTTTAGATGTTTTGTTTACGATCCCAAAAAAACGATCCGCTAAAAAAAGACAAAGATGTACTGAACAAACTTAACTAAGCATGGTGTACTCTGTAAGTACACCTTGCAACTACCTTTGCGTTATCCAGTTAATTCAAAAATTAATCTTGGTGCAAATTTTGCCCCATCAACATGTGGATTTGGGAACGTAATTCATTGCCTATCATCAATTATTGCACGCATTTGGTTTTATACAAACAGTGCAAAACTGATGGTTTTACAAAAAAAATATATGTGGTGAAATCGTAAAACGCTCACAAAACAACTCTGAAACATTGTACTGCAATGGGCTGATTGCGAACTGCAACAGATTTCAAAATCCAAAACGGCGGATCCAATGGCGGACTTTGAAAACGTAATAATCTCCACTTGATCGCGGATGAACTGGTACTCAATTTCGGGGTCGTTGATCACAACCGGCAATCAAGATTTTAAAATCTCAAAAAACGGCGGATCCAAGATGGCACGAAAATGCAATAAGTCACTTGATCGTGATGAAAACTGGACTTCAGTTCCTTGTTGTCACGAATTATAGCATCCGAGCTTCTATATTCCCAAATGTCATTGGGAATATAACCGGTAACTGAAAATTGTGAATTCCACCTTGACAAAAAAAGTACCGCTCTCTTGAATCCAGAGATTAATGAATGGACGTAGTTGTTGTTCCATTTTTTTTTTACACTTTGTGTTTGTTTTGTTTTTAAATCTAAAAACACAAAAATGTAAAAAAAAAATGTAGACAATAACCGCCACGTCCGTTCGTACCCTGGATTTGACTGAGAGTGGTAATTTCTTTTGATAAATTGAACTACAATTTATCAGTTACAAAGTGTTTATTGGGAATTATTGGGAATATAAACTCTGGATTAGTTAAAATAACAAAAAAACTGTCCAGTTTACTGTAATGGATCAAGCAACTTATTACATTTTGTCCGCCATCTTGGATCCAAGCATTTTGAATTTGGTGTCTGATGCCGGATCTGTAATCAGCGACCCCTGAAAAACCCTGAAAATTGTAGTTTCTTACCAATGATCAAGTAAATACATACATTTCATTCGCTATCTTGATCCGCTATCAAATTTTAAAAAATCTTGATGCTGGATTTGTGACCAAGGATCTTCGAAATTTCGAGAAACATTAGAAAATCTAAGACGTTTGTTATAAATAAATAATAACAACACAAGAAAGTAAAAAAGGCAATTTAGAAAATCTAAGACGTTTGTTATAAATAAATAATAACAACACAAGAAAGTAAAAAAGGCAATATATAATAAACAAGCTGATATTTAGATGACGTAAAAAATATAAAAATAAAAATAAAGACTTTATTGTTGATAAAAACAAAAGTGTGAACAATTTCGACTTCACGGAGTCTTCATCAGCACATAGAAAAAATACCTCCAACTTAACTACACATAATTAAACACTCTTATCTTACGTGGTTGTAAAAATTTCACTATCTATTTGATCGCAGGATTACAGTAAGAGAACCGAACAATTCGCTTAGGCTCAGCAACAGTCAGCAAAGGCTTCATATCGACGTTTTATAATTTTACCACAACAGTTTTATTGATAAGGTGATCGAATTATGATTATTATATTTGTATTACTGACTGTTGCTGAGCCTAAGCGGATTGTTCGGTTCTCTTATTGTAATCATGCGATCGAATAGATAGCGGAATTTTTATAGCCATAACGATAGGAGTGTTTAATTATGTGTAGTTAAGTTAGAAGTATTTTTTCTGATAAAGACTCCGTGAAGTCAAAACGGTTCACACTTTTGTCTTTATCTACAATAAAGTCTTTATTTTCATTTTTATATTTTTTATCTAAATATTAGCTCATTTATTATATGTATATTGGCCTTTTTACCCTCTTGTGTTGTCAAGTATTTTAACATTATCCCTAAAATTTTTTTTTCGTTTTTTGTTCACCCAAACAAATAAAGTCCAAACAAACATTTATTGAATGATTTTTAATAAATAATTATCCAAAAAGAAAGATAATTTTTGACAGCAAAATGACTATAGAATGTTTTTATTTAATTCCACAACGTTTCGACCATTGTATCTGGTCCTTTTTAAGTTGCTACAATATATTTTTAAACATCGTTTATATATTAAAAAGGATGGGTATTACACACATTGTTATATCGCGACACATTGTTATATACAATTTTATACTATGTTAATTTATGACTTACAAAGCTGTGTGTCGAAGAGAGTCCTTATATAAAAATTAAATCTGTACAGAACAGAGGAAGTACGCCAGATGTTTGTGACAGCAAACATGAGACTGAGTGATGACATATTCTAACGTCCTCTGAGTCCTGAACGAAATTAAAAACAGACCAATAAATAAAAGTAAAAGTATAAAGACACTCATATAATATTTATGAAGCTGTCTATCCTATATAACTCGCATTACAATTGCAATTTGAACAATCAATTCTATACATAAGCTTTGTCTGGTTTAAGGTAGCATCGGCGTTTGGTGTCGTATCATGCGGGCGCCTTCTAGGAGTGCCCATTTGTTTCGTTTGAATGTAGCTAATTAAAAAAAATACGCCACTTCTTGAATGCAACTATATCTCACAGACATGTGCAATAGCCACTGTTGAGCGAGGTTACTGTATTCTATATTGAAGCTCTTATAATCTTCATGAAATAATCTACAATCATCTATTTATGGGTAGAAAACTATGTTTTTATAATAAATAAATAAATAAGAAAGTGATAATAATAAATAAAAGAGTGATTTACATTTACCATCCCATAAGGAACCATGTAAAAATGAAACAAATTTGATCGAATCTGAATATGTATATAAGTCTTTCAAGAGCCGAACATTTATGTAATAAAGCGATGAACAATGTATAGAAAATAAAATTCATATATTAAAAACAATACATATTAATACATAAACTTCAGATGTGTTTTGAACTCACGGAGTCCTCTTCAGTGATGTAAAAATACAAATCATTGTATAAAAAATTGGTATATGGACTGCACCCTCTTCATAATGAGAATGCCGTAGTCATTTTATGTAAAATAGTTATCGTGTGTTCCTCTTCTTGGAAAATTCGGTAGAGTTTTGGTGAAAATTCGGTGAAATTTGATCGAGTTTTTCTCGGAATTTGAGTCGATAAGCTGCCTCGAAATATATATATATATTTTTTTTTGCTCACTAATTTTCAATAAAATTATCTACATTCTGTTTAATTTTTAGAAGATTTTATTTTTTTATTGAAAGTCGCTGGTGCTACCTTAACCGTTTCAAGCATACATTTTTCCTTGCATGGAAAACTGAAATTTGTTACTCGGGGGTTTTCGGGGTCGCTGATTACGAATCCGGCATCAGATTTTTAAAATTCAAAATGGCGGATCCAAGATGGCGGACGAAAATGTAATAATTTACTTGATCGTGATGAAACTGGGTACTCGGGGGTTTTCGGGGTCGCTGATTACGAATCCGGCATCAGATTTTTAAAATTCAAAATGGCGGATCCAAGATGGCGGACGAAAATGTAATAAGTTGCTTGATCGTGATGAAACTGGATTCTTAGTTTTTTTGTCGTCACGAATTACTAATCCGAGTTTATATTCCCAATGTCATACTTGTAACTGATAAATTGTGAATTCCAATTTATCAAAAAGTACCGCTCTCAGTCAAATCCAGAGACACGAACGTGGACGTGGCGGTTGTTGTCTCCATTTTTTTTTACATTTTGTGTTTTTTAAATTTAAAAAACAAAAAAATTTTTTAAACACAAAATGTAAAAAAAAATGGAGACAACAACCGCCACGTCCACGTTCGTGTCTCTGGATTTGACTGAGAGCGGTACTTTTTGATAAATTGGAATTCACAATTTATCAGTTACAAGTATGACATTGGGAATATAAACTCGGATTAGTAATTCGTGACGACAAAAAAACTAAGAATCCAGTTTCATCACGATCAAGCAACTTATTACATTTTCGTCCGCCATCTTGGATCCGCCATTTTGAATTTTAAAAATCTGATGCCGGATTCGTAATCAGCGACCCCGAAAACCCCCGAGTACCCAGTTTCATCACGATCAAGTAAATTATTACATTTTCGTCCGCCATCTTGGATCCGCCATTTTGAATTTTAAAAATCTGATGCCGGATTCGTAATCAGCGACCCCCGAGTACAATGTTTCAAGTTGTTTACGTGACATTTACCATTCACCATATATTTTTTGTAAAAAAAACCATCAATTTTGCACTTTGTTTATTATTATAAACAAATAAATGCAATAATTGATGACAAACATTAATTTATTTACATTCCCAATCATGTTGTCGAAGTAAGGAAGCAAAAATTTGCACCAAAATTAATTTTTAATTAACTGAATAACGCAAAAAATGAATTGCAAAAAGGTGTACTTCCTGAAGTACACCATGCTTGAAACGGTTAAGACATTCAATGCATCTTTGTCTTTTTTAACGCAATCTAATTTTTTTGGGATCGTAAACAAAACATCTAAATTAACATTCCTCAATATACGTTCAATGTTGTCACTAAATTCTTTTATATATAAGATAAATAAGCATTTCCTTAGGTCAATCTTGTTATTTTTATTTTTAACATTATCACCGTTTCGTCGCTGTCGTAATTCTTTTAATCTTTGTTTTATTTGTTTGTTAATTATCTGTGTCGGATAACAATTATTCCTTAGAATTTCTCTAACAGTATTAATAGTCTTGTTATGAAACTGTGTATCGGATAACAAGATGGCTCTATCTACTAGATTTGTAATTGTACTTTTTTTGTATTTAACAATAAGTGGATGATTGAAGAAGAAATTTAAATAGCGTCCCAAAAACGTAGGTTTACGCTACCAATTTGTTATTAATGTGTTGTTTTCTCTAAATACTATTGTGTCTCAAAAAGGTATTGAGACTCCCTTTGTCTTATGTATAAAATATAGACGGGGGTGGTAACTGTTAAAAATTTCAAGAATATTGTGGATTCCGGTTTTAGGAACTAAGTATCATAAAAATATCGTCAACATATTTGTAAAATACTGGGACTTCAAAATCTATTAGATTTAAACAATATGTCTCTAAATCATTCATTACTAAATCGGCCAATATAGAGGAAAGTGAAGATTCTAGGGCTGCCGAAAATCTATTCATAGAACAGTCCTCCAAAATTAAAACGCGCAGAGGAAAGGACCAAATCGAAAGCATATAGGAATTGTTGCAAATTAAATTTTGTTGCTTTCGAAATGTGATCTCAACGCGTCTCGATTGCTTTTAAAATTAGTTCCTCAGTATGTTGTTATATGTATAATGCTGTGACGTCAAGAGATAAAAGAGATAAAAGAGACAAAATTTCATCAGTCTGGATATATTTTTGGATTTATTATATTTTTTGCAAAGGTCCAACTGTCTTTAATATGAGATTTCGGTTTTGAGACCGATTGTTCTAAGATTTCATGTAAGAATCTCACTACATTGTATACGGACTCCCTAGTGTAGACATTATACAATGTAGACATTATACAATGTAACATCCTTCTTTTTTAATATATAAACGCTGTTTAAGGGGAGGTTCTCATCTAGCGACTCAAAAAGAGGTGATTTTCTTGATTTTTTTCATACAAGGAAATAAATAAAGTACTGAGAAATAAAGTTTTTGACACATATTTATTAACTCTTAAAGTACAGAAAAAAATTTTTTTTTGTGAAAAATAATGTCATGGGAATCTGTTATACGTGCTGCAACGTGACCGTCTAAATAAAACATGTCCAATCTGCGAGACATGTAGCACTCGTAATAATAATCTATGATCAAATATCCAAAAATTTTTATAAAATATATATTTGTTGGAGGTTATACCAATAAAATTAATAAAAAATCGAAAATTAACAAAATGGCGGACATGCGAATTTTCGGTAACGACTTTTCACCTTTTTTCGCTCTTTGATGTACTATAAAAAAAAATTAAATGGAAAAAGCTGGCTGCATTTAGGTATAACCTCCAGTAAATTTAATGTATTTTAAAATAAAAAAAAAGAAGTTGATCCATCAAGTGGTATCGCATTCAAGAGCTATCGTTTTCGCAAGTTTAAAAAGCATAGTTTCGAGAAAAACGCGTTTAAAGTTTTCGTTAACGATTTTTTGGGGTTAGTAGCAAAATAATTTACTTTGTGGCTAATCTGCTATTCCAGGGCCATACATCAATCCTTCCTCAACTTCATACTGTATACTAAGTATGCTTACCATACTATGTATATATATAGACACACATTTCAAAAATATTGATGTAGGATACCGCACGAGCTCTATTTTTGCGCAATAAAGTAGGTGTCTTTACTATCCAATAGCTTTTATATTAAGTTGGTTTCGACAAAATCATTTGGGGAACATATTCTACACATGATAAGCTGTCAAGAAAAAAAATGGATTTTTTGGTCGATCTGGATGAAAACCTCCCCTTAAAAATATATTGTAGCACTTGAAAAGGACCAGAACCAATGATCGAAATTGTTGTGGAATTAAATAAAGACATTCTATAACCAGTTTGTTGTTAAAAATTACCCTTCTTTTTGGATTGTTTGTTCATTGCGAAGAGAAGAGTTTTTTATATAAATAATTATATTGATTGTTATCAATAACTTTTTTATTTTATTTATCTAAGAAGACAGCACTGTTCTTACAGTGGATAAAATAGTATTAAAAGAATGAAGGAAATAGAATTAAAATAATTTTTTACCATTATTTATTTATGATGAATTGCATCATATACAATAGGATCTAGAGCATAAAATAGTTCGCAATCTATGGCGGAAGTTTTATCATAAGCTTGACATAAGGTTATAGCTGCACCACGATTATCGATAAAAAAAATATTGTAAAAAATCAATATAATTATTTATTAAAAATAATTCAATAAATGTTTGTTTGGACTTTATTTGTTTGGACGAACAAAAAGCAAAAGAAAAAATTTTGGAAATTTGGAATAATGTTAAAATATTTGAGTTATCGATCAGCAATTCCTCTCACTCCTTCCTGTAACGTAAACGGATTAGAATAGGGATCTAATTTTATCTTCCGGTGTCAGAAATTTACAAAAAGTGAGTGAATTATGGAACTATAAATGGAACTAGAAATCAGAATTAATGTTTATTTGAGTCTTATTTTTTTGAATAAAAAATTGGATTAATGTAAAGATTTGGGTTGCCGTAAATAAGCAGGCTTCCTCTCTTCCCGCATGACATATCCCCACGTCTCGCACATTAGTGTGATTCGGGCATTAAGCCTTGTGTCCACGATGCTAGAAATCGATCCGAGATCTCGATCTCGAGAAATGTTTAGCCAGTAAAATTATCACTTTTCCATAAAAACTGCGAGTTAATTGGTTACATATTTCTTGGGTCAAAATCTCGGGCCGATTTCTAGTATCATGGACACAAGGCTTTATTCGGGATCGAACCTTGTGCGGTCTTATATCGGACAGAGAGGAGAATAAACGAGATCTTAAAACTAAAATGAATGAGGATTTCGGTATATATATATATATATTTTTTTTTTTATTACTATAATATGTATTCTCAAAGTATTTTACTCGATATTATATGCGGGTATATAATAATGTTAGGCATGTATATATTATATATATGTATATAAAATAATTTATTATAATTTAGACTGTTTTCAATACATAAATATTCGTTTTATTTTACATATGTGTGGTGGCGTTTTAATATGGGTCATGATATTTCGGAGGTTGATGAGGTAAGGTAAAAGTGGGGAGTGACATCAGAGAATTTATTCGAGGGAAATGGAGGAAGGAGGAAAGTACTCAGAGAACTCCACTGGAACTAAGTAGGGGTATCGGGAGTCCGACAGGTGGATCAGGATTTCATCATTGGGATGGACATTTCTTAGTCTTGTTAGAAGGGCGTCAAGGTTAAATTCATAGGGACAGTCCTAGTACAAAGATTCCTAGTTCTATATCGATTCGGTGTATACTGGAAAGTGGCGATGAAATTCCGAGAACGGTATCTCAGGATAGAAGGTGCGCGGGTGAGGAGGATCGTAAACTACTTCCTCTAAAATTCTACGCTAGAAATAGAGAGAAAGAGACAGGTAGACGGAATCCTGTCCACCTGGGTGATCGGAGATCTAGCTGGAAAATAAGAAGAAAATGTATCGGGGAAGAAGAAGGGGAGAAAGGGGAGGCGGTGAGGATCTTTCGTCGTTAACTATGGGGTTGGTTTCTATCTGGTTAGCCAATTCGCGCGCCCGTTGGTTTCGGAGGTTCCACTTCTGCTTAGCAACCGCTCGGGACAATTGTCTTTTTTGTGGGAAAGAAGACCCTCACAAATCCACTAAAATTTTGTTTCATTATACTGAATGATTTAACTTATCTTATTAAGGTTTGATTTGTTCTGGACTTCACGGGAATCGACTGGAGTTGTTATTAGTATTACTTGACGTGAATAGTGGGTCCTTCATCACCCTGAACTTCGAGAGTAAACCTACGAGTTACTGTGCAGAAAGCTAACCCGGGACAGCCGACTTGCTGCGAGTTAATTGCGATCTGCCAACTCGAGGTAGCGGAAGGGAAATGTGAAATGCGATGATACAAGATTTTAATTCCTGGAAGGTGCCAGAGCTCGTGAGCCTTGTTTTATCCTGATTGAAGCGATAGGTGAGATAGAAATTTGGGGACTTACTAGTTGCTGGAGTGGTTTGTACACGACGACGATCTGGCGACAGCGGGTTGTTGATGATGGGCTCCCTCGGATACCGAATTACTCTCTGTGATGTTCTCTCGTATTGAGTACTTGGGGTGGGCCTTGGGCGAATGGCTTCCCCAGGATAGATTGATTTCACGCTAAGCACTCACGCATGGAATCGACACTGATCAACTACGAGGGTGAATTTAGGGACAAAGTTTCGGTAACCGGATAAGAGACTACTATTGACTATTGACACGATCTCGTGACGATGCGGTTTATAGGAGCTTAGCAGGATGTGATGGGACATAAGGTCATGATTAATGGGATTCCCTATGCACAATTCTCATCGAGTGAATTCTTTCGTCATTGAACAGGTAATCACTATTCCTAGGCTGATAACTTTTAATAAATCGCTGTTGATTATGGCGTAATTTTTTGGTTGCCCATTATCGAGCCTATCCTCTCCTAATACTCGGCCTATCATTTGATTATTACCCCTTTTTTGATGGTTGATAACTCGAATTATACCCTCAATTAAGTATCTGTTTTCTCAGTGCCGAGTTATTATTTTTTAAATGATTGGAGAATTATTATTTCTCGAGAGGGCCCTTGATATCTGAGGTCTTCATAAATTCGTCTGCCACTATTAATTAAATTTTGACATTCGAAAGATCCTCTTCCACTTGGCACTAAGTTTTATTTTATCTGATGCATTTTGGTGATAACATCCAGCACAATACTGTTTTAGTTCGTTAATTGACAACCGTCGTTTTTTCCTTCTCACAAGTATTTCGTTTGTGAAGGTCAACGGTTATATGAATTTGAGAAAAAAAGAAATCGTTGAGTCCACAGGACGTAACAGAACAGTCGATAAAATTTTCAGCGTGATATTCGTTTTAATACATACATTCATACATGAAGTCAAAACAAATGTGCCTAATGTCATTAAAATGTTAGACTCTGAGTTTGCATTAATCAATTTAATAAAATATTTAAAAATTTACAAGTGCTGGAAAACTACTCTATGCAAAGAAAGTATTCGACGAAAATTAATTAAAATATATAAAATTTGTAAATTAATGAAAACCGAAGAGAAAATAGAAACTCTCAAATTAAACGTAGTGTTCGAAAATTTTGGGTTAAACCAATTTTTAATATTGAAAGACGTTTAGCAGAAAGGACTAGCAATAATACATTGAGACAGTAACAATAATTGGGTTTTCTTTCACCAAAATTTTTATTTTTTTTTATTTTTATTTTATTTTATTTTTATTTTTATTTTACATTCATTTACACAATTATAGATTAGAAACAACTATACGTGTGTACGTGGTGCTAAAACATCATACAAACTAGCGTTTTGTTCTGACGTAACAAAATGGGCGTAAAATCTGTGATTAACTAAATTCTTTTAGGCGATACGCCGCACATTGGTTTTATGGAACTTCACCCTGAAGATTCGTTCTTGAGTTAGTATGATCACTAATTAGTGTCAATGATTACTACACTATGACATCAAGTAATATACGAGTATATATGTATATAACTGTGATAGTGTAAATTTTTTTTATTCTTCGCTGAGAACGCTTCTAGTGAGACATTTTTCGGAAATCTTAAGTTTGACAAAAATTCTGATTATGGTCTGGTCTATTCTGATTACACTTTTGATTTCCTTAGATATAGTCTTCTTAGATGTGGCACACGTTTACCTCAATCTTTGTGTGTTGATTTATGCCACTGACTTACGTTTACGATTTCGTTGAAAACAATTATGAAAATCTTCTGCTCAGACCTTCAACCATCAGCAATCAATTAATGAGAAAGTTGCCGTTATACTCTCATATATCAAGAAAAGTGCACAACAGGTAACTAATACATTGACTTCTGTGTATAAATACAATATTTTTTCACGTCAGATCTACAATAGATATAGTAAGGAACTGACCAATCACAGTCGATTATTCTTCTCATATTCGATTGTAATTGATCAATTTCTTACAATTTACTATATTGTATTGTTGTAGACCCTTATAATAAATAATAAATAAAATTATATAAGAAGTCCTTGTCCAACTGTGCTCTTTAACATTTTTAAAACGGTGCCATCAAGTAGCATCAAAATGCTTCCAATTAAAAAATCTTTTTCCATCTTTCAAATAAGTCAAGCTTCCATCCTCCGAAATCATTGTTGAGACTACTCAAGGAGAACATTTCGTCAACCAAAAAAGACTTAACTAAAACTTCTCAGAACTTTTTAGGTTATACCTTTCATTTTCTGATACTTTGTAGCTGCAGCTGTGGCGGACACTTGATCGTATAACACACGAATAGACTGTCCGCTCGGCTGAGGTCAGAGACAGAAGAAGAAATTTGTCAAATTATATTTTCAGATCAAAACTCCAACTTTCATATTTACTGTGAAGAATCTCAGCAGTCAGACCCTATCTCTATCTCAAATCGTTGTTCTCGCCAAAGGACTTAACTTCGCGGTTATCAGAATACCCACGGAAAAAATTATCAGTCAAGTTGAGACAGCTTTCATCTTTCCCACCCCACTCCCGAAGCAAACAACATCAGAAAACGATTAGCCTACATCCTTCAAAAAGCCAAACCTCCAAATTAAAATATCACCAGGGAGGAACGCCTAGGACTCCGAAGTCTGAGACAGAATAATGATATTCTAATTCTGCCAGCAAACAAAGGAAATGGTGATAATAGATAAGGTGGACTATTGTAACAAGATCAATACAATGTTTTAGGATCCCGCAGTGTCTACAAAAAACTCACACGCAATCTGACTTTCTGCGTAGAGAGAAAAACTTTCGCCCTCATAAAAAAATGCAGGTTCCTCCAATAATTAATCCCCAGAGAATCCTCAGTCCCTAGACTTATGGTCTTCCTAAGATTCACAAAGCGTCGTTCCTCTACGCTATTATTAGTAATTGGTAGTCTTACCTACCAATTAGCCCGCTTTCTTACTAAACTCCTCCAGAATCTCACTGGCCTCTACAATTTTCATATTTATAAAAATTCAATGGATTTTGTTAATAGGTGTCACTAAAATTAGAGCAAGACCCAACGACATCTTAGTTAGTTTTGATGTATCCTTCTTCACAAACGTCCTAGTGCAGGACACCTTGAACATCATTAAGAAATCTGAACAAAACTTTTCCTCCAATTTCTTTCCACTAACAGAACATTGTCCTACCTCAACTTATTCCCAATTCCAGAGAGAATTCTTTGAACAAACCTCTGGAGCAGTAATGAGATCCCTCATATCACCGATCATCGCGAACATCTTCATGGAACATTTTGAAAATGAAATCTTGAAGAACGCCTCGTTAAAATCATATGGTTCCAATATGTAGATGACACCTTCATCGGAACCATGACAGAGACTCAGTACCTTTTATCAATTCCAAGCACCCCAACATCCAATTCAACATACACAATAGAGACTGAACAAAATAATCAAATCCCCTTTCTGGATGTGTTGATCCATAGGAACATAGATAATATCTTGGGTCATCAGGTTTTTTAAAGATGTACGAGATTCCATGCTCCTGCGAAAAAGTATACATAGGAAAAACCGAGAAGAATATAAGTACGGATCAAAGAACATCAGCGATGTGACAAATACGGCTACTTCTCTCAATCAGTCTCAACCGAACATTGGATGGAGACTGAACACCACGTTCAGTATGACACGGCTTCCATTCTTCTTTTTCGCGAAGCTACTTTGCCAGAAAATATCGCAAAGATCTAGAAATTTTGAAATACATAGACAACCTAAATCGTGATAAAGGTGAACTCAATTTGGCACTTTGCCTTCCTGGTTTTTTATTAGCTTGACCAGTTGATCAATTAAAGACAATCCAATTGGCTGGAATCAATTCCTTCCCTTTCTTAGGAACGAGGAGATAGGTATTTAAGGACTACCGCAACCCAAGGAAGCTCCTGCTCAGTATCGGAGCTTCCTAGCTTTGATGATGCAAACTGCAATGTTTACAAAACGTCGGCATAACGCTGTTAACTTACCATCCGGAAACTATATCCTTTGACAATCAACAGCTGCAAAAGCCTCAAAATTAAAATTAAAAATAAAATTATTCTTAAGTTATTAAAACCGTTATTTATATATAACCTAATCTAACCTTCACTTGTTGAATTATGGACAGATTGGTACTGAACTAAGTAAATCATTTATACTAAAATATAAAAAAACGTTCATAAAAATGCATAATAAGTACATATGTTTTTTACCTCTTTAATATACAAAAATGTTAAAAAAAAAGATTCATATTATGTATATATTTATGTCTTATAGAAATAAAGTATATATGCATATCACATATATTTATTGTTCCAAAATTCACTACAAAGACTAAAAATCTAGTTTATGTTACATATATTATAGATTTCATTATAAGTTCTTCATATATTATAAATAATACTAGCAAAATTTCGAAACGTAGCCTTTATTACTATACCTACGTGCTCGTTTGCACTCTATGAAATATTGGGTTGCCCGAAAAGTAATTGCCGATTTCACACATAGATGGCTTTAGTGGTATTTGTGAATGTCTTATGTCAATGTTGTGATTTATTTTCTTCTGACGTTTGTTAGCTGTCACTTTTAGTTTACTTTAGAAGCAAATTGCACGTGTTTTTGTTGAAAATTGTTAGTTTGGCGTCAGTTTTAGTATGGAGTCCAAAAACGAGCATTTTCGTCATATTTTGCTTTTTTATTTCCGTAAAGGAAAAAACGCAACGCAGGCTGCTAAAAAGTTACGTGATGTGTATGGTGAGGAAGCCTGAAAAGAAAGACAGTGCCGAAATTGGTTTGATAAGTTTCGTTCTGGAGATTTTTCGCTCAAAGATGAGCAACGTTCAGGTCGGCCAATGAAAGCTGATGATGAGCAAATCAAAGCCATAATCGAATTGGATCGTCATGTAACTGAGCGAGAGATTGGAGAGAAGTTGAAAATACCGAAATCAACAATCCACAATCATATAAAACGTCTTAAACTCGTTAAAAAGCTTGATATTTGGGTACCACATGAACTGAAAAAAATTCATTTAACAAAGCGTATCGATGCTTGCGATGTGCATCTCAAACGCAATGAATTCGATCCTTTTTTGAAGCAAATAATCACTGGCGATGAAAAATGGATTGTTTACAATAATGTCAATCGAAAACAATCATGGTCCAAGCATGATAAACCACCACAAACCACCTCGAAAGCTGATATTCACCAAAAGAAGATTTTGCTTTCAATTTGGTGGGATTGGAAAGGTGTGGTATTTTTTGAGCTGTTTCCAAGGAACCAAACGATCAATACGGAAGCCTACTGTCGGCAACTGGATAAACTGAATGCAGCGATTATCGAAAAACGGCCAGAATTAGTCAATCGTAGGGGTGTCGTCTTCCACCAGGACAACGCCAGACCACACACATCTTTGGTCACTCGCCAAAAATTAATGGAGCTTGGTTGGAAATTGATGTTACATCCACCATATAGTCCTGACCTTGCGCCATTAGATTACTATCTGTTTCGATCTTTGCAGAACTACTTGAATGGTAAAACTTTCAATGATGATGAAGCTGTGAAATCGCACTTGAATCAGTTTTTTGCCGATAAAAACCAGAAGTTCTACGAGCGTGGAATTATGAAGTTGCCAGAAAGATGGCAGAAGGTCATCGAACAAAATGGAAATTATATAATTGATTAAAGTTCATTCTATGTACAAAAAAATTGTATTTTATTTTTAATAAAAAAATCGGCAATTACTTTTCGGGCAACCCAATAGATAGCGTCTTTAGCATTTGAGAAATATTTATAAAATATTACTAAAAATATTTATTTTTTACTTACTGTAAATAGTATATAAAATATTTAATCTATTTTAATAATATGCACTTGTAAGCCAAATAAAATTTTTATGCTTTTTTTTTATGTATATTTATCATAAATATTATATTTATTAATTATGTATAGGTATTTATCATAAATATCATGTGCTGTCTGGCAATTATAATTATTTGATGACACGATGCTGAAAGATTCATCTCTTGTAGCCGTTATTTATGTAATTGCAGCAATGTAAGGTGCTGCTAATTTTATTATGACACGATCGAACAGTTATAGTTCAACATTTAAATCGTAAATTGATTTAATATTGGAACCTATCACGAGCGCGAAATGCAATTTCTCGAAATGCGATATCAAACACCTTTTTATCAATATTTCCACATGTTTTATTAACTGATTAATAAGTTAAGCAAATTTATGACGTGCTAATTCCCTAGAAGCGAATTAATGAATAAATGCAATATACATAAAAATTCTCATCAATAATATTATTTAGCACAAAGATCCAGCCTGGATCGTAATAAATGACACTTATTTGCACTTATTGATTATTATCAGAAGCGGTAGCGACTTCTTAATATTTAAGCAATCTGCGGTATACGTACTACACGCATTTGCATTAAGCATGATAGAATATTCTTCAATATGTAGAAATCCTTCAATATGTATGTTTCTATCTGTTAAGTCTCCCACATCGAGTTATAATTATCCCGCGTCCTTTTCTATCAAAATGAAATAACGTTGCATTGAAAACATAATGGTACTATCATTTCCACATCACTTGCGGTAGACCGCACAACGCATTTTTTTTTAAATATTATCTCTCGTAGATTTAATCCACTTTTATTAATTAACACAAGCATCATTCGGAAGTGGAAGCATCTTCTTCGATCTTGTAAATAGGATTTAATTCTTCGAATAATATTTTCAATAAGATTAAACTAATTTAATTTAAATATTTAATATTCTTTGTATTCTATGGTTTTGATCGAAATATTATATTAAAAAAGCATTCAAGTTTGAAGTCTTTAAAACTGATTCTATAAATAACAGTTAGTACTTCGTTACATTCATATTTTATATAATATAATACAACATATATGTTTAATTATTCTGTAACATGTTAAAACTTACAACAATTTTCAATAATATATTATATATAAATTGTTGGATATAGATTTTCATTCTTCAATTTATATCATTATCACCAATGAACAATAATATCCCTGTAACCATGAACATCAAACGCTTAAACTCCACTACTCTATATCCGCTCTCTGAAACAATGTATTCTATCATTCCGCAAAACATTTGCGTCACTGTGTCTTCTTGTATGTGTTCTTGTGTTCTTTGCAGAAACCGAAGTCTGTTAACTTGATACAACCTTTGATATTCAGCAAAATATTCTCTGACTTGAAGTTTCTATATAGTAAAGCCTTGACTTTAACGGATATGGTATAACAGATTTAACGGACTAGTGCTTCCATTTATGCACATTTCAGAAGACTCTGAACTGAAGACTCCTCTTTCCCTCTATCTTCAAATATTGAATAAAAACTATAATTTATATTATAATTTAATAATTATACATTATATACTGTATATTGTTTTAAAGTTTTTTTCACATTAAAAACAATAAAAAAATGTTAAAAGTACTTTCCCTATATTAAATTTGATTTAACAAACTTTTGACGAACTTTCTTTTCCCTTCTTAGTTCGTTAAATCGAGAATTTTCTATAATATAATTCCTTGAATGTAAAAATATTGTAACGCCAGGATAATTTCCGATAGATAAAAACATAGAAGCTAAAAACATAGAATTATATTTGATGAATAAACTAATTTCTCAAGATTTATATACTTAAGTTCATACTTTACTACAATAAATAATTACTTCAGACATTTTTATGCATAAAAATATTGAAATAATATATATATGTAATATATTATATATTTTTTAATTATTTCTAGTTTTAATCATTTATATAGAAATTTAGATTTTTTTCTAATTATTCTATGTGTGTATATTTTAAATATTTTATCGTATTATTTATTATCGACATTTAAGCAATGTGCTGTGAGAAAATGTCATTATTTGTATTTTAATGTTTGTTTTCTTTTTTATTTGTCTCAAGATTTGCAAGAATGAGCATAGGGACACTTTATCGTAATTCTTCTGTCTAATGCGAGAATAATGCAGAATTCTCGACAAATGTAGGGTGGACTATTTTAATCAATTTATTGGAACATTTCAGAGTCCTTTAGTTTGAAACAAAAATGTTTCAGACGAAACTTCTTTGATGGAGTTATCTGGTGGTAATCTTTATTTGACTTTGGAAAGTCTAGAGAATATATTATTTCAAAGGTTATTTAACTTTATTTTTTTAAATAAAAACCCTTATTTTTTATTATGATTTTAAATCTTTGAAATCTTTGAAAAATACTTTTTTGTTATTTGCAACCAAAACTCTTAGCTTTCAAAATATTTTACTTCAAAATTTTTAATCTGGTAAAACTACATGTTTACCACATGTTAAGGTTATTCCAACTACCAAAAGTTTTCATTCTCTTCTATTCTGCGAACTTGTTAAATTTTATCACAACTTAATCTAATCTAATCTTAACCTTAACCTTGACTTTATCTTAGGGTTAGGTATTACTATCGATTGTTACCCAATATACACTGCGGAGAAGTTACGCGATAGGAATGCATATAATTTAGTCCTAAAAAAGATCGATTTTGATTTGCATTTCTGTGTAGGTGTCCGCGCGCATGTGAGGGGGAGAGGGAGGAAAAGGAGGAAAGAAAAAGAGATGATAATCCTGATAAAGAGATAATTTTTGATATGCGGTTCTCAAAGTCAGATCGAATAAAAGAGCAAAACCAACGAAACTCGATAGTTCGAGTTTTGAAGTAAAAAGTTGATATGTGTTAATAATTCATAAAAACTGAATCAAATTATGATAAAAATGATGTACAAGATTCTTCGCTGAACAATCGAGAACGGTAGTCAGTATTGCGTTACACCTCTATGCCTTCTCTGGATTAGAAAGTGAAGTGATGTCCGACAAGATAAATAAGGTACATTACCTTGGTAGAAATAAATATAGTTTTCGATTAGTTATTAGGCACTTAAGCTGACTTCTTTCTAGTAATTGAACAGCAAATCTATTCAACATACCAATCAAGATGTAACGCTTTTCGCGCAATTATTACATAGAAAAAGTACAAGATTTGAATTCAGTTATGTCACAGCAAAAAAATAAATAAATAGAAACAATAAATAGAAAAAAATTGTATTTATCACTATGTACATGAGGTATTCTACATGACACTACTCATTTTTTTATCTCCTATTTCATTAAAGTCTTCATGAAAATCAAAGTTATTTTTATTCAAATTCTCATTTTCTTTAGAACTTTTATGTGAATCATCATCGTTAATACTATCTTTCACCATCATATCATCAAAATATGAATTCTAAACAATAAAATTAGTATATATTAATAACAAATAAGAACTGGCAAAGTTGGGAACCAAAGAGAGACCAGCTAACCAGGTAGTAGGTATTCCATTCGCTCTGGGTAAGAGCCTCATCAGGGGACGCCTGGAACAGGAGCATCGGGCTTCCTGGAGGGAGTGCTGGGAGTGCCGCCAGGTGAAGAGTCTGATGGGAGAACTCGAACAAAACAGGGCGAAGGAACTGCTAATAATGAATAAAAGAAGGCTGAAACTATCCATCGGCCTTCTCACAGGGCATGCGCCCCTGAGGGCGGATTTGTATAACCTGGGTCTGGTGGAACATAGAAGCTGCAGACTCTGTGGAGAGGACAGGGAGGACAGCATACATATTTTGTGTGATTGTCCAGCCCTGGCGATAAAGAGGTACAGATTCCTGGGCACAGCGTTTGTGGAGCACAGGAATCTCCCTACATTAGCAGTCAGCAGGCTATGTAGCCTAGCGGAAAACGCGGGGCTTGGTCTGAAAAACTAACTGCTACGCAACCTGCGGGAAGTACAGAGGATCTCTGGATCTAGGTGCATCTTAGGGTCCCTTTGTGGACCTACCCGCACTTTATTACCATTACCAATAACAAATAAAATAAATAAAATAAGTAAAGTAAATATAAAATTATTTAGTATTTTGTATCTTTCAAATGTGTTTTCTGTTTATTTGTCATCACTTGCAATCTTTGATAATTGTCACTTTTAACCTCTTTTGAAATATTTATAATAGAATTACAAGGAAAGGGTCAGAAGTCCCCCTCCGATTTTGATGAGCTTCTAATATGTTATTCTCCAAATCAAAGTAGGGAGGCGTTTTTTTTATACGTGCCCATACAGCCTTTTAGGGGTAAAACACCCCTTTGAAAAAAATCGGGGTAATTATGCAGAATAGGGGAGCACCCCTCCATGACCTTGACCTTGACATATGTTGTCAAGGTCATCTTCCTGAGTGACCTTCAGGAGGTTTTAGCCCTCGGTCACCACTCGTTAAAAAGTTATAAACAAAAAAAGTTTGAAAAATGTCGCCCTTATTTTGAATACACCTTTACACATTCACCGGCAATAACCAATGAGCAAAAGGAGTTTCACGACACTGTGTATGTATATGGTATTCCTACTGTTGTTGATATTTCTTATTACATTTCCACGCGTAAAACATAGATTCGCGTCAAAAATTGCAAACCCATGTGGAACCTCTCTTCGCATCGAAAAGTATGCGCTTGGAGGCAGTGTGTTCCGCCCCCCCTACGGGGGGGCTCCACTATCAAAAAACTACACACATAGGTGTGGATGGAACTTGCTTCGCGTGGAAACTTTCTACACGAAGCAAGTTCCACCCACACTTATGTGTGTAGTTTTTCGGTAGTGGAGCCCCCCGTAGGGGGGGCGGAACACACTGCCTCCACGTGGAAACTTTCCACGCGAAGCAAGTTCCACCTACACCTATGTGTGTAGTTTTTCGATAGTGGAGCCCCCCCGTAGGGGGGGCGGAACACACTGCTTCCACGCGTACACTTTTCAATGCGAAGTGAGGTTTCATTTTAAGATAGATTATCAGAATGTTATCTGTACGAAAATCTATCGTATATTAGTTTACTTTCGGATTCCGTTTCAAAGTCATAGAAATATTAACAATAGTAGGAATGCCATATACACACACAATGTCGTAAAAGTTGTTTTGTTCATTGATCATTGGCGGTAAATGTGTAAATGTGTATTCGAAATAAGTGCCAAATTTTTCAAACTTCTTTTGTTCATAACTTTTTAACGAGTAGTGACCGAGGGCTAAAACCTTCCGAAGGTCACTCAGGAGGATGACCTTGACAACATATGTCAAGGTCAAGGTCATGGGGGGGTGCTCCCCTATTCTGCATAATTACCAAAATCGGTTTTTCTCTTTTGGAGCGAATATTTCCAAAACTAAGAAAGATAGAAAAAAATTCAAACGGAGTATTAAATGGCTTAATGAGTACTATAAAATAATATTTAAAAAAAAATTTTTTTTAATTTTTCAAAAATCCTACACCTCTTTTTTCAAAATCTTGAATTTCTGTTTCTTTTCACCAAATTAAAGGGTATTTTTTAACAAATTCATCCATGTATATTAAAAATATGTTGCGTAATATCATTTTTGAGAATTAATTATAAACATCTTCGTACATACGCTATTTGTGTCCGCCCATGCGCTCGATTCTTCGCGCAACGCATTTTCCTCTAATCAAAAGATAACGAATATATATACACTTGGAGGACATATTCATATATAATAACGGAAGTTTTCATCACATACAGCTTGAACACTTATATAAAATTTAAAACAAGTTTAAAGGTCTATAAGACAAATAATTTTATCGTTGGAAGAAATATAAAATGCCGTCGCTTTGCAAGCATTAGTTTAATAACACGTAACATCGTACATTTTATCGTGTATCTAATTAAATTGTGTGAACTTAATCGCGGTTTTGTATAAGATTGACATATTACAATAGATATTAAGAAGTTCAAAATTCTTTAGTATTATAGCAAGATGGAAGTATCTTGTATTAAGTGTGGTGTACCTCATCAATGAAAGGTCTTTTATTAATAGAATTTAACATTGTGCTGTGAGTGTTTTTATTATTTTAATTATTACAAATTGTTATATTTTATCCTTTTTGTAAACAGTTTCCTTCTTCTTCGTTAAAATGTAGAGAATGTAAGGAAAAAATTCCAGTCGCTGCTTTAAACATTTACGTAAAAGATAAAATAAAAAAGTATGAAAATTTTAGAACAACATATATTTTTAATTTATAGGTCATTAATAAGAAAAGAAGAGGAAAAGAGTAAAGGATTAAAACGTATGATATTGTTGTGCCTGAACCAGCACAAGGGCTCGGAAATTCGACACGATTATGAGCAAGGCTTGTGCTGGTTTAGGCACAACAATATCATACGTTTATTAATCCTTTAATCTTTTCCCCTTCTTTTCTTATTAATGACCTATAAATTAAAAATATATTGTTCTAAAATTTTCATACTTTTTTATTTTATCTTTTACGTAAGTGTTTAAAGCAGCGACTGGAATTTTTTCCTTACATTCTCTACATTTTAACGAAGAAGAAGGAAACTGTTTACAAAAAGGATAAAATATAACAATTTGTAATAATTAAAATAATAAAAACACTCACAGCACAATGTTAAATTCTATTAATAAAAGACCTTTCATTGATGAGGTACACCACACTTAATACAAGATACTTCCATCTTGCTATAATACTAAAGAATTTTGAACTTTTTAATATCTATTGTAATATGTCAATCTTATACAAAACCGCGATTAATAGTTCACACAATTTAATTAGATACACGATAAAATGTACGATGTTACGTGTTATTAAACTAATGCTTGCAAAGCAACGGCATTTTATATTTCTTCCAACGATAAAATTATTTGTCTTATAGACCTTTAAACTTGTTTTAAATTTTATATAAGTGTTCAAGCTGTATGTGATGAAAACTTCCGTTATTATATATGAATATGTCCTCCAAGTGTATATATATTCGTTATCTTTTGATTAGAGGAAAATGCGTTGCGCGAAGAATCGAGCGCATGGACGGACACAAAATAGCGTATGTACGGAGGCGTTTATAATTAATTCTCAAAAATGATATTACGCAACATAATTTTAATATACATGGATGAATTCGTAAAAAAATAACCTTTAATTTGGTAAAAACAGAAATTCAAGATTTTGAAAAAAAAGTTAAAAGAACGGGATTTTTTGAAAAATAAAAAAAAAATTTTTTACATTATTTTATAGTACTCATCAAGCCATTTAATATCCCGTTTGAATTTTTTTTCTATCTTTCTTAGTTTTGGAGATATTCGCTCTGAAATAGAAAAACCGATTTTTTTCAAAGGGGTGTTTTACCCCTAAAAGGCCATATGGGCACATATAAAAAAAACGCCTCCCTATTTTGAGAATAACATATTAGAGACTGGAGAATAACATATTAGAATAACATATTAGAATACTGGAGAATAACATATTAGAAGCTCATCAAAATCGGAGGGGGACATTTCTGACCCTTTCCTTGTAAGTTGTTTTAATTCTGTAAGTTTTCTTCATTTTGCTGTATATTTTTATATACGTTTGCACATTTAATTTTAGATATTATTTTATACGCACGCATATATATAACATACATTAAAAGAAATATATTTTATCTATTGTAAGATAAAATACGCACGAGTAACTCATATACGGATTCGCCGATCTTTTTTTGTTAATATCTCGGTAAATATTAAGAATATCAAAAAATGATACAGAACTTTTCTGCTCAGTTTAACATACTCTACCTGCAGTTTACGGGTGGACTTCAAATTATCGGACACCCTGTATATGCGTAAGCATAACTAACCAACTGATTAAAAACTGATCAAAAACTTGTAGAAAAATTTAACTCACATATTGTACAGTAAAACTACTCTTAACTAATTTCTGTACAGTTGCTATGCAGTATTTTTGTAATATATTTTTAAAAAAGTCAGTACTAAATACAGGCCCAGTCAACAGTACTAGTAACGGGCCCAGTGCTCAATCAAACTGAATTTCTACCAGGGTAGTCATTAACTGTTTCCTGAACTAAGAATATTAATAGAAAATAATAATTATTGTAGAATAAATGCACTGATGGTGGTTAATCTTACATGTTCCAATAAATTAACCGTACGAAACGGAAATAAATGATTAAAAGCAGGTCTTTACTTTGTCTTGTTGTGAAGAACGATCTTGATCTGTCCGGACATCACATCACATCCCTAGCATAGATAGAAGGGGAAGCAAAAATATGTACATCCAAAAACAAATCAATAAGAAGCAAATAAGACAAAGATAAAGTGTTAATGTAATTTGGCAAGATCCGATAAAATATCTGTATATGCTACATTTAATAGTTCAAAGTCTGTATGGGAATTAGTTACATTTTTGTTGTTTGATGTAAATCATCTCCGAGATCAATCTTTTTGGAATTTGTGTTCAATATCTAAAATTTTCATGTTATCCCAATCGAAAGAATGGTTTGAAAGAGAACGACTCGCGCAGATGACCGTCGGGTCATACTTTCCCGCCATCCCGGTGATGGCGCAGAGTAGCGAGATAGCGCGTGCAGCGCCTTCCGAGGCTCCTGATTGGCCACGAGGCTCAGAGGCTTCCGGATTGGTCGCTTGAGATAGAGAAGTGTGTCTCTTAGTTAGTAAGTAACGAATTGGAAAAAGAAGCGGACACCGCTCTTGTAAGCTAAGAAGAATAAAAGCTTTGCAAAATAATACGAGTGAATACTTTCCAGTTTTACAACGAGTGAATACTTTTCCGTTTTACACCCGTTTTACAGGTTGAAATTTAAAATGTGTTTTGAGACTACTGAATGCTTGCTTAGTTCTAACTTCATATTAGACCTATGCTCTTTTATACACGGTGACTGAAAAATTTTAGCACAGCCGAAGTGTACAGCTAGATTGGCTCATACTGATGATAAAAGTCAAATACTATTATGCAATATACGCAATAGTTATTGAGTTATTAATTAAAGTGTCTGAGCCAATGCGCGCGTGAGAAAGTGGTAGGTTGGGCTGTTCGGCAACAAGAAAAGCGTGAGGAGGAGTCACGCAACGAGTGAGACAATAGAGTCGCGAGCGCGAGCGACTCTATTGTCGTGCGTCCCTCCGCCCGCGCAGATACCCACTCGCCGCGTGACTCCTCCTCACGCTTTTCAATGTTGTCGAACAGCCCAACCTACCATTTTCTCACGCGCGCATTGGCTCAGATACTTTAATTAATAACTCAATAACTATTGCGAATAATGCATAATGGTATTTGACTTTTATCATCAATATGAGCCAATCTAGCTGTACACTTCGGCTGTGCTGAAATTTTTCAGTCACCCTGTATATAATATATTACACACACACACACACAATTACCCGAAGATAACACACACACACACACACACATTTAATGTGTGTATATACATATATACAGGGTGTCCCAGACTTTGCGCACCATAGGTAAATGGTGAGATTCCTGAGATCATTTCGAGACGAAAATTCTAATACCAAAATATCGAGGGTGCTATAGTTTGTAAATGAGAAGGGTTTATAGTTGACTAATTAAGTCGTCTGAAATTCGCGCGCTCAGGCATGGCACACCGTACAGTAGTGAAGGTGTTTTCAAGCCCCAATTCTATTCTCGAAATTGATAATTTTGCATACGTTGTTGTTATAATTGTTTCTTATTTTATTGTATTTTATTGTATTTATGTTATAATTATGATAATTCATGTTATAATTATGATAATTAATTAATAGTAAAATATGTCAGTATTGACTTTGGAACACGAACTGTCAAAGCTGTCACATGAAGTGTATCGTAAATAAGTGACAATTTCACATGACAAAATGTATAAAATTAATATCAATGAATAATTTTTTATTTACGACTGCTACGGCTATAAAGTTCTCATTTGTAAAATAATCTCTTAAAAAATTTATGTAAATATTCCCTGTTAGCCTTAATTTTGACAGTTCGTGTTCCAAAGTCAATACTGACATATTTTACTATTAATTAATTATCATAATTATAACATGAATTATCATAATTATAACATAAATACAATAAAATACAATAAAATAAGAAACAATTATAACAACAACGTATGCAAAATTATCAATTTCGAGAATAGAATTGGGGCTTGAAAACACCTTCACTACTGTACAGTGTGCCATGCCTGAGCGCGCGAATTTCGGACGACTTGATTAGTCAACTATAAACCCTTCTCATTTAAAAACTATAGCACCCTCGATATTTTGGTATTAGAATTTTCGTCTCGAAATGATCTCAGGAATCTCACCATTTACCTATGGTGCGCGAAGTCTGGGACACCCTGTATATATATATATATATACAGGGTGTCCCATTTTAAATAACGGATAGGAATATCTCGGATGGTAAGCATTTTGGAGGAAATTTGTTGATACAAAAGTTGTATGGTTTCAAGGGGGACATAAGATGGTGTCATTAATGTGACCTTGAATAGTTGCTTGAAGGTCACGTGAAGGTCACCTTAAATTTTTTAAATGGAACTGCCTACTTTTTATTATATATTCTTGTAGCTTATCTCGAGACCTTTCCAAAACACTATAAATAAATGTTTTTTCGTTAAGTATTTTTCGAGTTATAAGGGTTGAAATAATTTCTTAATTTTACATGAACTATAAAATATCTCGTAAAATATTCACTTTTCGATGACCTTACCTCAATACTTTTATGCACAGAATAATGAGAG
The DNA here is from genome assembly GCA_901521435.1 of Crematogaster levior. Classification (NCBI taxonomy): domain Eukaryota; kingdom Metazoa; phylum Arthropoda; class Insecta; order Hymenoptera; family Formicidae; genus Crematogaster; species Crematogaster levior. The sequence goes on along the minus strand of CABEGB010001404.1, from coordinate 110,169 downwards.
GAATCAATTAGTGTAAAGAAAACACATAGTTGTTTTTAACAAAATGTATGTAATTGTTAGTTACAAATTGCATATTTTTTGTTAAAAGCAACTATGTGTTTTCTTTACACTAATTGATTCCTCTCATTATTCTGTGCATAAAAGTATTGAGGTAAGGTTATCGAAAAGTGAATATTTTACGAGATATTTTATAGTTCATGTAAAATTAAGAAATTATTTCAACCTTCATAACTCGAAAAATACTTAACGAAAAAACATTTATTTATAGTGTTTTGGAAAGGTCTCGAGATAAGCTACAAGAATATATAATAAAAAGTAGGCAGTTCCATTAAAAAAATTTAAGGTGACCTTCACGTGACCTTCAAGCAACTATTCAAGGTCACATTAATGACACCATCTTATGTCCCCCTTGAAACCATACAACTTTTGTATCAACAAATTTCCTCCAAAATGCTTACCATCCGAGATATTCCTATCCGTTATTTAAAATGGGACACCCTGTATATATATATATACAAGGTGTCTAAAACATTTTGGAAAAGCCGAAGAGTGCAGATATAATAGGTCAAAATAGAAGGAATGTCACGTATTATTTTGTAATTTTTGCAATATTTATTTCGTAATTAATTATAACGTACAAGCCAATGAGTGCATGGGAAACCGGTAGGCGGGACTCTATAGAGATGTCAAATGGAAGATGGGTGTCAATGTAAAAGAGAAAAATGGCTTAATCCTTAGCAACGAGTAACAACTGATTTCGAGAGGCGGAGTAACGAGCGTCATATGACAAATCAGTCATACGGCGAAGCGATCTACAAAGAACAATCGCTGCAGTGAACGCGGATCTTTATCCGGATAGGTTTTGACGCGAAGATCCGCGTTCGTCCTTTGTAGATCGCGCCTCCCATCGCTTCGCCAACCGGCTTCTATCATCTTGCAATGGGGAGGTCTCTTCTCGTCGCGCGCTTTTACTCGCGCGGATTGGCTTATCTTATTAAATTAATTTCTCGTTAATTATTGCGAAAACAACAAAGTGGTAAAGGACTTTTCTACTTGATTTTACCTGTTCTATCTGCACATATACCTGTATATATACAGGGTGTCTGAAACATTTTGGAAAAGCCGAAGTGTGCAGGTAGAACAGGTAAAATCAAGTAGAAAAGTCCTTTACCACTTTGTTATTTTCGCAATAATTAACAAAAAATTAATTTAATAAGATAGGCCAATCCGCGCGAGTAAAAGCACGCGACGAGAAGAGACCTCCTCATTGCAAGATGATAGAAGCCGGTTGGCGAAGCGATGGGAGGCGCGATCTACAAAGGACGAACGCGGATCTTCGCGTCAAAACCTATCCGGATAAAGATCCGCGTTCGCTGCAGCGATTGTCCTTTGTAGATCGCTTCGCCGTATGACTGATTTGTCATATGACGCTGGTTACTCCGCCTCTCGAAATCAGTTGTTACTCGTTGCTAAGGAGTAATCCATTTTTCTTTTACATCGACACCCATCTTTCATTTGACATCTCTATAAAGTTCCGCCTACCGGTTTCCCGTGCACTCATTGGCTCGTACGTTATAATTAATTACGAAATAAATATTGCAAAAATTACAAAATAATACGTGACATTCCTTCTATTTTGACCTATTCTATCTGCACTCTTCGGCTTTTCCAAAATGTTTCAGACACCCTGTATATATATATATATATATATATATCCTCGTTATAAGTTGTCTCTTCGTTTGACTAACATATATCATCACATTCCTTGCACGACAGCTTAGACAACATTACTACTTTCTCTTATTCTTGTCTTTGTATTTTAATAAAACGATTTAGTTAACACATTGGAAAGTATCAGTATCCAATTGTATCAGATCTTAATTATGGAACCACCTTCTTAATGTAATAAATGTATATTAAAACCAAAAAATTTTTATCTTTGTTATCATGGAAGATATTGTCCATGACTCCACTAATATTATTCTCACTAAAATTAATGTTAGAAGATAAACGTTTTATTCTTTTGTTAATATGATGAAACATCATATTCAATAGATATTTATTATTTAATAAAATGTCAATGCATTTACAAATGTTTTTACAATAAAATTTCGGATGTGATAATAAAATGGCTCTATCAATAAGACCAATGATCGTGCTTATTTTGTGACAGTCCATATAGGGTCGCCAGACATTACAACGAAGCCAACGCTACGGTAATCAAGTATTGACTAAGGTTATATTAGCCAGTACTGAACCAGCACTGGCAAATAGCTGTCTACTTATACAGGGTGTCTGAAACATTTTGGAAAAGCCGAAGAGTGCAGATAGAATAGGTCAAAATAGAAGGAATGTCATGTATTATTTTGTAATTTTTGCAATATTTATTTCGTAATTAATTATAACGTACAAGCCAATGAGTGCACGGGAAATCGATAGGCGGGACTCTATAGAGATGTCAAATGAAAGATGGGTGTCGATGTAAAAGAAAAATGGCTTACTCCTTAGCAACGAGTAACAACTGATTTTGAGAGGCGGAGTAACGAGCGTCATATGACAAATCAGTTATACGGTGAAGTGATCTACAAAGGACAATCGCTGCAGCGAACGCGGATCTTTATCCGGATAGGTTTTGACGCGAAGATCCACGTTCGTCCTTTGTAGATCGCGCCTCCCATCGCTTCGCCAACCGGCTTCTATCATCTTGCAATGGGGAGGTCTCTTCTCGTCGCGCGCTTTTACTCGCGCGGATTGGCCTATCTTATTAAATTAATTTCTCGTTAATTATTGCGAAAACAACAAAGTAGTAAAGGACTTTTCTACTTGATTTTACCTGTTCTACCTGCACACTTCGGCTTTTCCAAAATGTTTTAGACACCCTGTATAGAATATCTAGACGTTACAATAAAGGCCAATGCTTGGCCAACGTATTGACGCGCGCGCGAGCGCGTACGCACGCACGCACGCACGCACGCACGCACGCACGCACGCACGCACACAATATACATGTATATGACAGCTTCTTAATATATTACAATGAATGTACATGCAAAGACATGTGTTTTCGATTATTTATGAAGTAATAGTGTATAATTAAAACTAATATTACAATGTTGTCAAAATCAAATATTTTAATGTCATTTCAATTATTATCGACGTTTGATATTATATATCATCGCTGAATCATTATATATTATTTATCATTCTTAAGATCTAGTTATTCGATAAATAAACAATATAATTCTGAGAATAAAATTACAGTTTAAATTTAATACAATGTTGAAATAAAAATTAATTAGTTTATTGTTATTGTGAAGTAATTGCATTTTATATTTTTTAACTGCATTAATGTTAATAATATTAAAGGGGTGTAATGTATACGATAAAATTAAAATAATGGACTTATATAATTTGTAGAGTGAAAACGATTTTCATATTTTATACGTATATATGCGTGTGTGTGCGTGCGCTACTTTGTTCAACATTTTCGTTGCTTCCGCTTTTCTTCCCGATCAGCAGCTCCGGATAACCAACGACATAATAGTGGATAGAGTTTTATAATCCTCGGTATGTCCAAATTTTTCCATTAATACATCTGCAAGATATATTTTTGTATTAAATATAAATTTTTATTAAAATCATTTTATTAAGGCAATAAAACTAACTTTTCACGCTTTCCGACACCGTGGGTATGTCTCTCTCAAATACTGAGTATTCTATTTCTATCGATTTTGATATTGTTACTGTCATTTTTTTACGTATGTTTTAATTGTTGTTTCTTCACACACTAATATTCGATAGAAATTTATCTGCAAATAGAGTTTCTGTAATAATAGTGTGTTATACATCGCGTGTTGTACCTGTATAAAATGATATTATATTTCGTTAGTCTTGCACAGAAAGTAATATTATATTTACTTTATGGTATAATTACCAGAGCTTTTTTCTTCACTTTCTGCTTCAATGGCCTTCTTAAAAAAATAGAAAATCTGCCATCGCCCTCATGGGAAGCACTACTCCCAAATCGTCCTTAACAATGCAAAGATTATTGCTTGGCACTTCCGTCATATGATTTGCTGTTAGGATATGTTTAATTTCGTTGATTTTTTTCAAAATCATATAATATACTCCTTTTGTTAGAGTTGATTGCTGCTAATACTCCATTGAATCTTTCATTCATATACTTCTTCAGAGATTTTGAAAATAATATAAAATTATATATAATATATAAAATAATAAAATTATTAAAGTAATGAATTACGAAACATGAAACTTTGTTATATGTTATCTTTTCCTCCAATGTGACAGCTTTCTTGTCAACATTTGATAATATGTGATAATATGATATAAACTTTCTATTTCATTTGCACAATTGATATCTATTTCTTGTATATTATTTCTTCGTGTAACTCGGCTTTATTTAAAACAGTTGGTATTACATTTTCCTTTAAAAAGTTGTCGCAATCTGTGCTTTGGTTTTCAATTATTGTAAGTGCTCTATTTATTCTTTTTCCTTGTTTCAGATAATCTAAGATTAATTAATTTCAATTACAATATCATATTTATTCCCTCTGAGTTATTACACATTTTTAGTAACACATGTTTACTTACGTGCATCGATTTTTTATCGATTTTAAAAGTTGGCGATTTACTGATTTCAATATCCGACAAATCAAATCGGCGGCACGCAGATAATTTGCCAGACGGTCAACAAAAAAATTGACATTTGTTTATTAATATTCACTGGCGAAGGAAATTTAGGAGTTTAAATTTGTTGAATACTAGGAAACTTTGAAACTGTGCTTAGCATTGTTAATCATTATGAAAACTCTGAGAACTTTTATAATGATTATGATTAACAATTGCTAAGAATTTTTAACTTTTTAATACATATTAATAATTCCGATTAACAATTGTTATCCCACTTTGTCCAAAACTATGTGGAGAATATATCGAGAAAAATTATATGTGAATTCTATTATGTATGCAATAATAAAATTATATACAGTTTATTATTTATATGTAACAAAATATATTTATATTCTACGTCTTTTATCAAGCAAATTTCTTTGGATTTCACGAATGTGCTGCCAACAACAATTCCAATCTCTTTTGATGAAATTAGGTAATTAAATGTTTCCTGGGGATCAGCCAGTTCATATCCCAATATATATAAATTCTGCAATTTACATGTATCCCCAGTATCTTCTTTTTTTATTAATATCGCATCAATCTTAAAAATTTTTGTACTTTTTACTTGAACAATATTGTCAGGATGGACACATTTTAGTACAAAATTATTAACATTAATGTTGAACACAATGGTATATTCTACTTCTTAAAAATTATAAGTATTAAAAATTTTAAAGATATTATATATTATCTTTATGATGCTCTGGCACCTGGCTCTGAGTTCTTGTTTTAGAAAAGATTCTTTACTTCGTTTTGTGCAATTCATCTGAGGATAGACTCTTTTAATGGCTCGTTGGTTTCTACAGATATACTCTTCGTCATGTATCTTTCACAAGCAAAAAAAGAATTGGGCGGTTTGCAACATTTTATAAATGCTCTTGCCACTAATTTTGAATGGATATTTCCTTCCATGTAATTCTATACCATTATTTATTAAGGTTTTTGCTTCTTCTACAAAATCGTAAAGATAATTTGTACTACTTTGAAACTTGGAATCTCCACAATAATAAATGCCTACGACAAAAGGCTTACAAATGTATTTAGTATGACAAATTTTTACAGTTAGCCACGTTTGAATTTGTGAATTGTTACAAATTTGCATTTCATCAATATGAATAAATACAGGAATTTCACTTTTGCAATACGCATAAGGCGAAATTATTTTCTCCAACCCATTCTTTTATGCCTAAGTACATGTACGCACTTTCAGTTGCACGATTACTAGTCATTGTCTGTAAAATTCGATGATGTTTCGTACCCAACAAAGCTTGAGCTGTTTGAGGTAATGACGTGTGTCCTTCTTCCCTTAATAACACAGGGCCACAAAGGGAAAAACGGGTGGAGCATTTCAGAGCTCAGTACACCTTTATGTTTTTCGGGTCGCAGATTACGATGCTGGTGTCCGTTTGACCCCAGCACGTCTGGGTCAAGGTCAAATGAAGGTCAAACACCTTAGATGGGGATGTACAATTTTTTTGACACCGGATTCTGAAAGAGCGGAAAATTCTACGTCCGAATATGTTTTGACCTTTAGGCCAAAGTGACCTCCGAAGGTCATATAGAGGTCATCTGAAGGTGAAATCGTTTCCTTGATATTCTCGGCTGATTCTTTGATAAGTAGCTGATCTCGAGTCAGTTGACCTTATGTTTCTCGGGTCGCAGATTACGATGCTGGTGTCCGTTCGACCCCAGCTCGTCTGGGTCAAGGTCAGATGAAGGTCAAACACCTTAGATGGGGATGTACAATTTTTTTGACCCCGGGTTCTGAAAGAGCGAAAAATTTTACGTCCCAATATGGTTTGACCTTCAGGTCAAAGTGACCTCCGGAGGACATATGACTGTATAACCTTTTCGTGCTTGCCCCCCCAGGAGCACCTCCACGTGGTGACGGCGGGCAACGGGTCACCGGCAAAGTCCCTGGGTGAAGGCGTTCAAGCCGTCATGGCAGGCACACGTAAAAGCCTTACGATGCAGGGACTCGGAACCCCAGTATCGGCGATTGGTCAGGGTGAGCAAGCGGACCCGCAGTCGTCGTCATCATGCGACCGCAGCTCTAATTTGGTGGAAAACTTGGCCTTTTTAGAGTCTAATGCTACAAGTTCCATAGCAACCCCATGCCATCAAGGGTTAAGCAACTTTTGTGTTGTTTGTGGAAAATATATCATCGCAAATAAGGGGCGGAAATTTAATGATGCTATGAAAGTATGTTACCAAAAGTGTTTCAATATAGATTCAACTAAAATGAACAATTCTTGGACGCCAACAAAATTATGTATCACATGCTCTCTCAGAATCACGGGGAAAAAGAAAATAAAATTTGTTTCTCCTACAATCTGGCGGAAGCCAAAAGATCATGCCACTGATTGCTATTTCTGTTTGACCGACATATCTGGGTACAATAAAAGGAATAGTTCTGCAATATCATACGCATCAGTTCACTCTGTAATTCATGCTGTTTTTAACAGCAATGAACAGTGTGAAAGTGAACATAAGATGTCTGTTGATGAAGTACCTTCTGGAACAGAAATTGATGATGAAGATACAAGAATGTCATTTAATGAATTTTACGATCAACAAAATAACGCTTTAAATGAATCGCAAGAATCAGAAGAAGTTCAACATGGCGATTCTCATGTTTTTAATCAAGATGAGCTAAGTGACTTGGTTCGAGACGCAGGTCTGTCTAAAGAGATTTCCGAACTCATAGCTTCTAGATTACAAGAAAAAAATTGTTTAGCTCCAGGCACGCGAGTGACGTTTTATCGTGATCGCGACCTCCCATTCAGAAAATTTTTCTCTAAAGCACAGGGTTTGGTTTATTGCAATGATGTTGAAGGGCTGATCAATGAATATAAAAGTGTAAGGTATGAAGCTCGTGATTGGCGGCTATTCATTGATTCATCGGTAAGAAGTTTAAAAGCTGTCCTGCTTCACAATGGAAACGAATATGCTCCTATACCGGTTGGTCATTCAGTAACCTTGAAAGAAGCATACATCAATCTCGATTTTTTACTTAAAAAATTGAATTACGATAGCCATAAGTGGCAATTAGTTGGAGATTTAAAAATAACCAGTATTGTATTAGGTCAACAGAGCGGCAACACGAAGTATCCATGTTTTATTTGCGAGTGGGATAGTCGTGCCCGAGACCAACATTATGTAAAAAAGGACTGGCCTCTTAGGCAAGCATTAACTCCAGGTTCTAAGAACGTTATTCAGAAGAGCCTCATTCCTACTCATAAAGTTATTCTACTACCTTTACATATCAAACTAGGCTTATTTAAACAGCTTATCAAAGCTATGAGGGAATCACAAAGCGATGCTTTCATGTACTTGTTCGAGAAATTTCCCAATATCTCTGAAGCAAAAATTAATGAAGGTATTTTTGATGGCCCTCAAATAAGAAAACTGATTAAAGATGAAGAATTCGAAATGAGAATGACAACTAATGAAAAAGCAGCTTGGTGCAGTTTCAAAGAAATTCAACAAAAGTTTTTAGGAAATAACAAAGACCCTGATTACAAGAATATTGTTGAGAAATTGTTAGAAAACTTTCGAAGGATGAGATGTTTAATGAATTTGAAGATCCATTTTCTCCATTCTCACATCGATTACTTCCCTGAGAATTTAGGAGACTTTAGTGAGGAGCAGGGTGAGAGATTTCACCAAGACTTGAAAGAGTTTGAGAGGAGGTATCAAGGTGTTTGGGATGTGAATATGATGGCAGACTATTGTTGGTCTTTAAAAAGAGACACATCCAATGTACACAAGAGAAAATCGCTCAGGAGAAGTTTTGCGAATAAAAGAACACGTCATTCATAAATTTCTGATTTGCATCTCTACTAAAAAATAAGTTAATTAAACAACAACAGCTCAATTTTTCACATGCGATTTACAAATTAAAATAAGTAGACGATGTAAACAAAATGATGGTGGGATAAATTCAGGCCAGCATCGTAATCTGCGACCCGAGAAACATAAGGTCAACTGACTCGAGATCAGCTACTTATCAAAGAATCAGCCGAGAATATCAAGGAAACGATTTCACCTTCAGATGACCTCTATATGACCTTCGGAGGTCACTTTGGCCTAAAGGTCAAAACATATTCGGACGTAGAATTTTCCGCTCTTTCAGAATCCGGTGTCAAAAAAATTGTACATCCCCATCTAAGGTGTTTGACCTTCATTTGACCTTGACCCAGACGTGCTGGGGTCAAACGGACACCAGCATCGTAATCTGCGACCCGAAAAACATAAAGGTGTACTGAGCTCTGAAATGCTCCACCCGTTTTTCCCTTTGTGGCCCTGTGTAATACTAATAATTCCATCACTGCATTTAATCTCAACGTATTTAAATTTTTTAATGTTCTGTTACGTCCTGTAGTTTAATGATTTTCTTCTTTTCCAGAAGTAACCGTTGACTTACGCAAACTAGATAAATTAAGAAATAGAAAGAAATGCAACGGTTATCTATTAACGAGCCAAGATAGTCGCTCGAATTATGATGGACGCTATGCGTTTTTCAGCTTCGCTGAAAAATAATGATAAATGCTGAGCGGAAGCAAATAAAATTTTAATTAATAGAACCCGGCACACGAGTTTCAATAAAAGGAGACCCCGGATATCAAAGAGTCACTTGAAGAATAATTCTCCAAATAATTTGGAGATAAGTAAATTTATCAATAAAATTTAAGAAGGTCTCCGGATATCAGGGGTTAGTCAAGAAATAATTCCCTGAATAATTTGGAGATAAACAAATTTTTCAATAAATGGATGTAGGAAGGCCCTAGATATGAAAAAAAAAAAAAAAAAAAAAAGTCACGCTTACAAAATAATTCGTCAAAAGATTTTAAAGAGCAACTCAATACTAGAAAAATAGATTTCTAATCAAGACTATAATTCAGATTATCAACTATCAAAATAAATAATAACCTGAATTATGGTCCAAATACCAGGAAAATAGAGCTCGTTAATGGGGATCCGGAAATTTACGGCTTAAGCAACAACGGTCCGTTAGAAATTGTCTAGTTAAGATTAGTAACATAATTCTAATAATAATCGAAGACCATAGGGCATCCCATAAATTAAATTACTTTATTATTAATTACACAACCTTATGTCCCAGTATATCTTGTAAAACTCCTATATAAACCGGGTTGTCATGACGACCCAAGCCATTCTTAAGTCATTCATCGCTCTTGTACCGTAATCAGTCAGTCAGACATTCACTCTTAAGTCATTCTCAAGTCACTCTTGTAGTCAGTCTCAAGACATTTATCACTCTTATACCATTGTTCCTTCGAGTGCCGGAAATATAGTATTGCAAACTTTCGCAGTGACGGAGTGTTCTTGTCACCTTGTGGTGTGCAATCCTGAGAGGACGGAATCAAAACCAAACCAAGGCCACAGTCCCACTAGGACCACACCTGCGTCACATATAGAGCACAGGGCCAACACTTGCTCGCTCAACAAGTAGTAAGTCCTAGATATTATTTAATTCTCGGTTCCGTCCCTCAATCAATTTACCCCAGTTACCTTCAATTTCAGGAGCCTCAAGTGTTCTTTTACGCTTCCGATTTACCTTGGCATCCATAGTCTTGCCTTTCCCCCAGCCGCTTCGGATTGACCGAATTTTGGAACCTCGCGGCTTTTCCTTGGCATCCATAGTCTTGCCTTTCCCCCAGCCGCTTCGGATTGACCGAATTTTGGAACCTCGCGGCTTTTCCTTCCATCTTTCACCCTCCACTCGCCTGAGAAAACTTTGACTCCTGAATTTAACGGGTATCGTAAATTGTAGTGAGTCCGCGAACTCCGAGTCATCCAAGAAAGTTGCGAGCTGGCGTTCGACATTGAAGGAACCGGCGGAATAGGCGGGCGCGTGAACGGTGACGAGAACTCCTGGACAGAGTGTACCAGGAGTATCTGGCAGGCCTCAACAACTCGCTCCCCCATTAGTTTCAAACATCAACGAGACATCTATTATTCAACTTCGAACTCTGCCTTCCTCTATTCCCTAATCCTTTAATTTTACTCCCTTTTCTCACCTGCCTCGTCCAGAGCACCCTCCCCTCTTTCCACTTCAAGTGTGGAAATCATCGAGGAGTTTCTTAACACGTTGAGCGCCACGCTGATTTTTAAGGGGGTCCCCGTCAGGCCACGCTGTCAGCCAGCGATGGTTGACGCGCCTAAACGGAAAGTCTAGTGTCAGCCACCGATGGCTGACGGGGCCTAAACGGAAAGTCTAGTGTCAGCCACCGATGGCTGACGGGGCCTAAACGGAAAGTCTAGTGTCAGCCACCGATGGCTGACGGGGCCTAAACGGAAAGTCTAGTGTCAGCCACCGATGGCTGACGTGGCGCTCAACGTGTTAATGATCCTCCTCGTCAGCGGGGAACCCCTGACATCTCCCCCTTTTTCCGTTCTCGGAAACGGTAAAGGACGGAGTTCCCAGAGTGTCGCGATCTTTTGCCTACAGGGACGTACACTATCGATCCCAATCCTTGTGATTCGCAATTCTTCCTCAAAATAATCTCTACCGCCGATCCCTAACCACCTTTTCCGTCTACCTCCCCGATCATCAATTTCCTTATTTATTATAGTTCCCGTTAGTTTTTTTTATAATCATTTTCCCCGTTCCTCTGTTATCTTAGAGGAAATAGAATAACCCCCTCCCCTTTCCTCTTCTTTTCATTTTTACACACACACACACACACACACGCACGCACGCACGCACGCACGCGCACGTACGCACGCACGCACGCACATGCGCACTTGTTCTCCTAGTTTTAAGAATTTAATTATTTATTAACACTAACAGTTTAAATGTAATTGTAAAATTAAGCAACATTAAATATTTGTCAAAATTAATAATAATTTTATATGAAGATATTTGTTTTTTAACCTCTTCTTTTCTTGATGATATATTTCTGTTAGTTGTAAACATAAATGTTTAAATAAAAATGAAATTGTCTCCCTAATTTATTAAAACCGTCACCCCGTACTCTTCCGTTTGTCTAACGAAACCGCACTCAGTCCATCTCTGAGTAAAAAGGATTAGGTTTTCTTACTCGAAACAGGATCCACGATCGCACCGCTCTGGATAGGCGTCATAGCGTCTTTCAAGACGTTGACCCATATCTGGAGCAGATATCAAATGGGTTCGACTCGCTACACATCCCTACTCCTTGTGTTTGTGAGACAGAGGTCTGTACGTCTTCCCATAACCCTTATATCTTTCTCTCACTTACTCCTTTCGAATAATGAAAACCTGGGGTTTGTAACATTCACTGCAGAATTTTTTCGTTAATTCTTCTTTAGCTTTAAATGAATCTTCAAGCAACGTGAATTCAGAGTCATTAACATTTAAAAACTGATTATCATCTATCTCTTTTTCATTACTAACAGTATTGTTACCAGTAATCATTTCATTATTATTAATATTTATACGTGAATGATTTTCATTAGATCTATTTCCATTTTCGTGCACATTTTGTTTTCTCTTTAATTCGCGATACTTTACGCGATAGTACTAAGTACATAGTTCTCCACATATACAGTGTCCCGTACTGATTAGTAAACCTTGCAAGGAATGAAAGAGGGTGGAATTTTGAATAAAAAGTTCCTTTTCGGCTTTTGGCTCAGACCATTATTTAGCGAGTTATTAACTATTAAAGTTTCCCAATGAGAAGGCGCACAGCCAAAGTACGCAGGGGCGTTGCGCGCAGTGCGATCCCTCGCGCTTGCTCCGCTTACGTTGTCTCTGTCAAAACTTTATTTTAATTTTTCAAATTAATTAATTTTTATTATTAATTATTTTATTTAAATAAAATTATAAATATTATTATTAAATGTATTGATCCATTAATTTTTTCAAATAAATTAATTAGTTGATCGATTTCTAACTTTTTATTTTATTTATTTATTCACGTATTAATTAATTTGAAAAATTAAAATAAAGTTTTGACAGAGACAACGTAAGCGGAGCAAGCGCGAGGGATCGCACTGCGCGCAACGCCCCTGCGTACTTTGGCTGTGCGCCTTCTCACTGGGAAACTTTAATAGTTAATAACTCGCTAAATAATGGTCTCAGCCAAAAGTCGAAAAAGAACTTTTTATTCAAAATTCCACCCTCTTTCATTCCTTGCAAGGTTTACTAATCAGTACGGGACACCCTGTATATTTCTACTTACGTAAATGATGAATATAATGCAAAATCGGAAGCAGTCTACTGTATAAGAGATTAAAATAAGCTGACTGCACGAGATTATGATCGAGAACAAAACTATAACTAGCAATGTGTTTAAGATCGTTTTACGTGAGCTGCTTCGGAAGAAAAGACATTGTCAACTTCGATTATCACTTTGCGAGGGTACAACGATCGAAGTCGATACTTGTCTTCTTCCGAATGTTGAGCGAAGTAGTGTGTGCGAATATACAGGGTGTCCGATTACTGAGTAACCAAATGAAAACTGGTGATAGATTGGGTCAAACTGAAAGGAAAAGTCCTTTACCATTTTGCAAAATTTGCAATAATTATTAAGTAATAAGCAAAGAAGTCTCGGCGTATGAGAAGCGGTAGATCGCACGTATCGAGCGACAAACGATGAGCGACACGCGACATATGATAGCGCATCATATGTTGAAATGATAGCATATCATTTTTCTATCGCTATATAAAAAAATAAAGTAACAATAATTAATTTTTCAGTGCGATATCATATGTCGCGTATCGCTCGTCGAGACAAGTCGGATGGTAAGAAAAAAATGACAATAATCTCCTGAAGTTGTTTTTTATAAAACCAATCTAAGATTATTATATTATCTTCTGTCATATATTGAGATTTAAAAAATTTATTCCATTGTCGTTCATATTTTCAATTGTAAATATTAGTCATTCATGATAATTGTCAAACCCATTAATAAAAAGTAATAATAATATATAAATATGTAATAAAAAGTATTATTAATATATAAATAAAAAGTATTATTAATATTATCTACGTATATCTAAAATAAAATTTCATATCTAATTCGAGAGAGTATAGAATCGTTCTTTCCAAATCTTGCAGAATTAAATCTGCTATTATTGGCATATGGATGACAGAGATGAACCCATTGGAGTCTCTCAAAACATTATTTATAGATGAAGAAAGTCGAATTCTATATAAAGGTAACCATTTTAAAACATTCAAGTTTCGGAATTCTAGTAAATGGTTTCAATATGTTCCCATATATTCTATTCTAGTAAACGTTTCGGTATGTTTCTTTTAGGTAAACTCTCCAGAGCTAAATTCACAGGAATTAATAAAAAATGATACCACATCCAAAGAAAAAATGATTTCTGAACTAGCTAATTCTAAGAGAGCTTGCGGTACAATTTATTTGTTGTTTATTTATTTGCTTTTATACAACAACTTTCCCTATTTATTTATTTTATATTATATAATTAATTAATTAAAATCCTCTGTATATGTATAAATAGTATATATACACTACAAAAAGATTGGTTGAAACAACTTGAATCGAATTAAACAAACTTAATTTTAGGATTATATATACACATATGAAGAACTAATGGGAAACTGTCGTGTTTTAGTAAAATTTTGGTGTTTTTTAAATATCTTGTTTCTGTAAAACAAGTTAAAAATTTAGTTCGATAAGACAATCATAAGCTAATTCACAACACATTATTGATCTTAAACAAATGTAACTGTTAACTCTTATAGTGATTGAATAAACACACTTATATTACATATATAATTATGCTTCAATTTTGTTAGCGTTTTATTGTTAACTAAATTTTATAGAACAAAATTATTAGATTGTTATCTGACATAATTATAGTTGTTAATCTGACTCGGTTGCAGTGAATCTTTTTTACAATGTAAACAAAATTTGTGTAATTTTGAATTCTTTTATTTGAGTTTCAGTATGTATATATATTTTATATACACATATGTATATATATAATATATATATATATATATATATATATATATATATATGTTATAAAAATAATGATAATATATTAATATTAATATAATACTTATTGAATTGAATTAAACTTTGCCAAACCGACAAAAGAGAATCTCCTGTAGCTACCAAAAATTATGAAAATTACACTGCTCTCAGTTGATGGAAATTTAGAAAATGCTCACTGATCAAGCACAAAGAAAGCCTAAAAACATTTAGAAACTGACTAAACTGACTGACAATTAATTATTTGATGGGTTCGACTATTGAAAAGAAAATAAACAATTTTTTATCATCTATATTATAGACAATAACAGAAACTTATAACAAGGTAAGTCAAAAGCCAAAATATGATATTCTCATAAAATAAATTAATTGTTCAATCGACAAAATAATTGTGAACGTTGACTTTACGCAGTCTTTCTTAGACAATAATTAACGATAAGAGAAAAGAAAAAAACGGAAAATCCCACTACATATACAAAGAAAAAATAATTAAATTAGCATTTAATTTAATTTAATAAAAATAAAGATTATTAATTTATATATATATATATATATATATATATATATATATATATATATAGTATATGTATGTATATATATAATTGCAAGAAAGATTCACAAGAGCAAAAGTCAGAAAAATATCGTCGCGAGTATAAAACTAAGGAGTTTTTTAAGACAAAAGTCAACCAGCAGTTTAGGTCATTAAAGTTGGTCATTAATGTTCGAAAAATATTCATTGTTTGGAAATAAGAATAAATTAGTCCTATTTCGTGAAGCAGATAATTCTGAAATTCATGTTATCTAATAATTGTGTAATTCATTGAAAAATTGTCATGATTTATAAAGACATTACATTAATCTGCTATAATTATGAAATTCGTAAAAATGTATTCGTGAGAAACTAAAACTTTGTGATTTCGTTTCTTTTTGTTCTTTAATGTGGATTATTTTAGTCTTTTTTGAAAATCTATATTAAAAATTTTTATATTATTATCCCAGTCAAAAGTGTGATTAACGAACAATGTTCCGAGATAACCAAGTGTTTCGAATCCAATATGTTATTTTTATGTTCTTTTATTCTGATATTCAATTGCCTTTTAATTTGGCTTACGTAATACGTATGAAAATCTTTTAGAGTGTTTCTTCAGTCTTCGATTAATCAGTGAAAATTAAAATTAAGAGGTAACTATTATCCAGTAATATACTGATGCAAAAGTAGTTACATCTAGATTCTTTTTATGTGAATTCTTTTTAACTGGATATAATAACAATAAGGTTCATAGGTATCCTGTATAGTATTTGACATTTCGAATGATTGGCGTAAAAAGATTTTGCCAGAAAAAGTATTTTCGTGAAAAACCTACTAACAAATCGATATAGATTTGTCATTTTTTATTATTAGAAAAAAGTCAAGGCTCAAATTACTAGTTATACTCCATTTCTATATGGAAAACTTTAAGCGTTCATGATAACTGTTAAATCTTTCAAGGATGTCTGTAATTTTTAGAAGAGAATGATCACATATCAGTAATAAAAAGGTAATATCAAATCCATTAATAACATTTTAAATCTTGCATTACAATCAGCGATAATCGAAGACAATGGAGAGCTCATTGGAGCTCTAAAACTTTGTTTGATTAAAAATAAAATAAGTGAAAGCTATATATATACATATATAATAAATTTAACGGCAGAAATTTTTCTATTAATATTCTCTAAATTTTCAAAAGCTTTCAATAAAACTCCATCTATTAACAACATTTTTAATTGCAAGATCTATGTTTGTAAAAAGCAAAGTAAAATCTAAAGGTGGCCTTAAACAACGCGAAGTTCGATGAGCCTTGCGCAGCTCAATCAATTTGTCCTATTTCAAGCTCTGACTGTTTTCATGGCGCGTAGTTGTGCTGTGTGAACGGTAGAAATGTCATGATATAAAAAAAGAAAACGCACACGTGAGCGAGTTATACGCGAAATATTTTCTCCATGACAACAAATGATGACAGTTGTGGTCCTAGTGGTCCTAGTACAGATTTTGATGTAGTCGGGGATCTGCGATAGCAAAACTTGAAAGACGAATAAGTTTTATAAATCTTCTTAATTTTCTTTTTCTTTTCTTCTTCTCTTCCTGTATAGAGTCTGAGCAGAAAGATTGTCGTAATCGTTTCTGATCCTTATTATATTTATGCGAGCGTTATTTCTATAATAATTTACTCGAATGTTATCGTAATTGAGGATTTAATGGCTAGGAATTTCCGTTCACGCGCAGCGAATTATCGTAACGATAATTCGAGTAAGTTATTATAGAAGTAAACGTAGTATTAGCAATGTATCGAGTTATGAAATTAATACATTGACTGTTCTTTCCGCGAAACAGAGACTCTATATGCGTCTTACTACGAATAAGAGTCTTACTATGAATCGGCACAGTTTATTGTGAGTGTGAGAACACATGGAGAAAATTCTTTGAATGTGAGATCTATGATTTTGCATCAAACTTATGTAAAAGTTTGTAGTCACACAGCATTAAAACAGTAATTCTGAGCAGGGATAGGATGCAGTATTTATCAGCTAGTTCGATGGTACTATTAAATTGTGGTCCCTACACCAACATAAAGATGTGCAAAAAATTTTACAAAGGAGTATATAGGCGTTTTATTGTTACTACATGTATTTAAACTCTCTTCATTATTTCAATAATTCCTCTATACATGTATACAAATTTCAATAAAATTTGATACTATGTTTAAACGAACGTTACTTCTGTATTAACTTACTCGAGTTATCGTAACGGGGATCTAGTGACTAGACTTCCGTACACACGCAAATTATCATAAATTACGACAATTTAAGTAAGTTATTACTACAGTACTAATAACTAATAGTAAAGATACTGAAGTATAGAATATTTATTTATTATTCAACAACTCTACTTTTATATAGATTAACGAGAGGAATCAGGTAAAAAAATATCATATAATTCCACTTGATAATCTTCATATGATCTTGAAAAATTGATTTATTAAAATTAATTAATCTCACTTTTATTTGTTCCTCTCCAAATTATGCAACTTTTACCTGAAACTATTTCTACAATAAAAAATAAAAAACTTTTTAAGAGGTAAATTAAAATGCAACACCTTGTATAACTAATATGTAACAATGTAATATGTATCTTATTGTTAGATTGTTATCTACATGGATAAGTAACAATTACATATCGTGAAAGATATCCGTGCACTGACTCAAAAGTCTTTCTAACAGTTTGGTTTCTGTGTATGTTAAGAGAGGAAAATTAAGTATTAGATATTAATTAGATATTAATATTAGATATTGATTGAAGATAAAAAAAACAGCACAATATTAAATTAATTAAGTAAAAATAAAATTTTGAATTTTTTAATTAATAATTATAAAGCACGAGAGTATTTAAACACAATGTGCCCAATCGAAAAAAGAAATCTACATTCTAGAAATATTAATATATTGTTAAATTCTGGTAAGTAAATATATTTACTATCCAGTAAATATTATATATTAATAAATATATTTACATTTAGAGAGAGACAGATATCCTACACATCACGGGGAGCTCTCTTGAGAAGCTCATAAAATTTATTAAAACTTCAAAAGAATTCGCACGGAACTCCCCGGAAGCTCCTATGTTCGCTTTTAAGAGCTCCCTAGCAGCTTCATTTAAGCTCGCAGGGAGTTCAAAAATCATGTTTTAAGAATTAAAAAGCAAAAGGAACTCCCTGGGAGTTCCGAATTTTGTAAACTCCCCGGGCTCAATAAAATGAACTTTCTGAGAGCTTAATCGGAACTTTGTCCTGCGTGAGATACTATAAAAGAACCGGAAAGGACATTTATAATCTTTGTTATATCATGTGATTACTTATAATTATAATCTGATTTTTCTGATTTATCTTATTGTTAGTTAATACTGTCATTTAACCACGTAATTGTGATAGTAATAAAATTTTATGTTAATCGTTCCAAGGCTAGGGGCAAACAATAGCAGGAAACATTATTACGAACTAGATTAGATTGCAATTAGTGTGTTAATTATTGCCAATTACATTGCACTTTTTCAGATGTGTTGTGTATATGCAAAATTCACAAATCACTCCTCGTAATCTAAGTTGACATATTTATTATAAAAAAACAATTATTTCCTGTGATTTAAATAATTTTATTCAGATAATTTTATAAGGCATATATACTATATTTATTCTATTTTTAAACATTATTTTTTACCATCAATAACAGCATGACTATTTATATACACACACATAAATAATTATTTATAAAATAATATAATAACGTACATTTTATGTACCTATTTATTACTTAAAATTTTTTAATATTTAATTTTTTAATAATTTATTAAATTTTTTAAAGTTTATTTAAACACAAATTTAACAGTGTATTAAAACATTTTAAAATTCTCAGAAATAATAACAGAAGTGTTCTGAAAAAGATATTTATGAAAAATGTTTCTGCAAGGAAATAAAATACTTTAAAATTATAGAAACCCAAAAAGATGCCATTTACGGTCTGAATTGGATATAATAATAATGCAAACTAACTTTTTAATATTATTTCTGTGTAAATTTTGTTTACTTTTTCCAATTTTCAGTAAAAAATATTTGTTTAAAATATTAATATACTCTGCATAAAAATTTTCTTTAAAATATTTATCTTATCTTATTCTAACGACGTGCACTTAAAAAGATCGATTTCTTTCAATAGATTTCTTATTTTATATTCCTTTGACGTATGAATATTTATATAATTTTATTTCTTACGCGACACATATCCAAAACTTGTCAAAGAGGTGAAGACGCTTTGGGTGTGTTTCCTTGTAAATTATTCTTAAGAAACTGGTTTTATTATCAAATTCATGATACAACCGTACTGCGTTTAGCGAGAAGAAAAAATTAAAGGCGTATCACAACATGCATATGTGTACTTTGAGCGACACGCTGACTCGAGGCCACGGAGAAACGCTCGATGCCACACGTTTCTGCGTTATCGTTCGTGGACTATGCAACACACGTGATTGCGTTTGATCATACGTGTTCTACTTTACCGACCTTCTCTAAAGACAAAGGATGCAAGGTTGAAACTACACGCTCTCTCGATTTTCTAGTAGTACGTTTTCTGGTTTCGCGGAATGTCGTTTTCACGAGGAAGGTTGGGAGAAATGACACCGCTCCTTTCAAGTAAGTTCGTTTTTATCCTTACGAGTTCTCATACTTTTTATGTCACACGTCATCTTCTAATGATTTTGATTGGTCAAACTGTCGCTTCCGTATACATGTATTATTAAGAAACATTATGACATAAATGTAAATGGAGAGTCATTCCATCTCTTCATAGGTGTATTCTTGTACATTTTGCATTCTTATATTATTTCAATCCATTTTTTTACATTTATTATTTTCATGCAATTTTACAATTTGTTTTTATTCTTTATTTAATCATTTTTAAATTTATTTAATATAATAAAATATAGTTAATAATAATAATATAATTAAATCTTGGTAATATTTGGTTTTTTTATCATTTATTACAATTTTTTAGGTTTTCATTATTTATCATAATTTTTACTCTAACTGATACAATGCTTTAAAATTAAAAAAAAATTAAAGCCAGTTTAATCGCAATAGCTGGGATTCATTTGAATAATATTGTTATTAAACAAAACCCGTAATCGTTGTAGCAGTCGTGGCCGAGTGGTTAAGGCGTCTGACTAGAAATCAGATTCCCTCTGGGAGCGTAGGTTCGAGTCCTACCGACTGCGAAACTGACAAATATTTTTTTCAGTCTCATAACTACGAAATACAAGGTAAAAAGAAATTTAACACAAAGAGGAACTTAAATATTATTTTTTAAAACTTTTTTTAAGGATTCTGTCTCTGGAGAAAAATCACTTAAATTGACTGCCACAAAAATAGTATACTTTTTTTGTGATAAAGAAAATTAACAAAAAATATATTTTTTTCTAATTTAATATGACATTAAAATGCAACATACATGTATAATATGTATAATCTATATAATTTATGATTTTATATTAATTATTTTACATATTGTATTTTATATTTGCCATTATTTATTAACTTAAAAATATAAATGAAGGGAATTAGTTGACGTCAAACTGGCATATGATTGGTGAGCTGCGAGCCGACTTGGTTTGTCAGACTTTCACCGCAGTGATATCGGTCGTAGCTCACCAATCATATGCCAGTTTGACGTCAACTAATTCCCTTCATTTGAATTTGTAAAAATATTACTGGCAAAGAGAATGATCGTCGTTACAATTATAATTAATACTCAACAAAATAAATGCAAAATAACTTGTTATATCACAGTAACATTGTTGTATGGGAAATTATATAATTGATGTTATATTACAATACACACACACACACACACACACACACACACACACACACACACACACACACACACACACACACACACCGCACGCAGCTGACAGACGGACGGACAGACAGACAGACACACGTACGTACGCACACACACACACACACACACACACACACACACACACACACACACACACACACACACACACACACACACACACACACACACACACACACACACACACACACACACACACAACCGGCGACGCACACACATACACACACACTCACCCTCATCCCAGCTGTACAGGCCTCAGTGCCTCCCACCACACGACCAGCGAGCATACACACACACACACACACACACACACCCTCATACACTCATTTGTACATACCCTCAACATCATTTACAATATATATACAAACGCAATACATACATATGTAACAAATATTTTATATAATTAAATACATTTCTACGCGCGGCGCGTGATAGATATAGAATATAGATCATGCCATGCAATTTCTTAATAGCGTGTACAATAAACCAATAATTAGAGAGAAGGAAAAATTGAGCGTATGTAAACCAGATGATATAGTTTCTTTATTTTTCGTTATCGGAATCTCGCAGACAGCGGCGTATCCTATAATTGTTTATTTACCTTCTCGTTATGTGTAAGCATTTGTACGTGCTTGGCAAATATGTCAGATCATTGACACGGTATGCTCCGATTATTAATGAAAATCTCGCTACTATGTACTATGTCTCGAAGACAGCAATTAATTTCTTCTTTCTCCAGACAGACAGGAAGTTTGATAATCATATCGTCGAACACACACACGCAGAGAGAGAGAGAGAGAGAGAGAGAGAGACGCGCGCACGCGCGCGCGCACGTGTGTGTGTGTGTACTATACAGTGGACTTTCGGTAATCCAAGTTGGATGGGACCGGAGCCCCTTCGTATTGTCAAGAAACTCGGATTATCAAAATGACGTTAGGAAATGAATGAAATTTTGAAATAAAATCACGCTAAAATATATATATGGATATAATTTTAATAGGTATATATGTACATGCATTTTAAACCTTTTTAAAATAGTCCTCCATTTTCTTTTCTTAAAAACACGTGCATTATTACGAATATACATACACAATTTAAAATTTTATGTATTAAATTAATTAAATGTTTGACAATATTTTTAGACAAAATCTTTAAATATATAAAAAAAAAGCTCGGATTATTGGAAACTCGGATTATCGGAGCTCGGATTTCCGCGAGACTCCACTGTACATGTATATGTATTATATAGTTTCCTTATGTACAAAAATATTTTACTTGCTAAAAGGTAATATTTTGTAAAATCTTTTTTCGTGAATTTGAAATTTACAGAATAATTCAAACCAATAATATAATATTTTAATAAATCATCACCAATACTTTGTTTTTAAATATCATTTATAAGATGTTTTTAAAAAATGTTTTAAAAAATTTATAGTATCTAAAAAAGTTTTTAACGTTTTCACCATACAATTTAGTAACCACCATTCCAATGTAATTATGAAAAGAGCTAGTTCTGGCAATTAGGATTGCCGCTAGATTTTATCGTGTTAATTCCGCATGATCTTTCATACAGATCTCACGTGACGCTCATGTATGTTTTGCTGAGTATACTGATAGTGTCATTTATTACGACATATTATCACATGACATGCGAGTTAATACCTTGGGAATTACACCGTTGTTAAACGGAGATGAGATTATAATATTAAATCGACTCTCTTTCGATTGCCGTTTGTTTGAGAAAATCTTATCTCGTTGGTCGCCATATGATATACATTAAAAACGTTATCGCAATCTGCTAATCAAGCACTTGAAAAATCATTGCATTCCCCGTAGTGATTATCAAGAGTACTAAAGGTATCAGTATTTAATGAACACTGTACCGAATAAGGAGTCTTTTATTCGCGCAATTGCCATTTCATAAATTGCATTTTTCCCTCGAAAGTTTACGTCAATAAAGATACAATTTTTAGTCACGTTAATACACGTCAATTTTGCGGATTGTGTAAAAAAATTTAGCAGTGGAAATTATTTTATTTCTGTGTTAAGGAAAAATTAAGCATAAATCAAGATCATGACGCTATGTATGTATGTCTAATTAATGAAATATATGTTGTTGCATTGATATACGAATTTATATTATTTGATAAAATATGGTTATTACTGCAAAGAAATATCTATATGCATTGCAATTTTGTAATAATCATGTTTGCGCAGTCTTCGATATCATAACTATCGTCAGACCTTTTAGAGGCGTGACTATGATTAGTTAGTAGTTTTGCAATTCTTGACATAATGCAGTGGCTATAATGATAAGTGATAATGATGCTTATACATTATTGCATTTTGACAAACATGTATCTTGATAACCAATTAAATAATACAAAGTGATAACCAAATAAATAACACAAAGTGATAATTATAATGAATTTTTCGCTTTTATCTGTTTTTATCAGTTTATCATTTTAATGAATAAATATGTGTTAAATGTAATTAGCATTACATTAGCAATTTTTTTTTCTAAATAAAAACTTCATGAACAATTTGCAGCTTTCTAATTTTTAACATCTGTTTTAAGTTGAAGTTTACGATACCTAAAATTAGCTATGTAAAATATTTTAATATATTAATATTTTTTACTTAAACATTGAAGAAATTATTATTTTCAGATATTATTATTGATGTTATAATTATTTTTTCTAGATGTTTATTATTATTTATTATTATTATTATTATTATTGAACATAATCGAAGATGTGTAAAATGTGTTTCCCGCATTAATATCCCTCATAAGATTAATTAGTAAAATTGTAATCCGAATTTTTATTTAATCATTTTTGCAACTGTTTTCACACGCTTATGATATAAATCATAGGGCCGAATGTTACACTCTCACAAAGTTACAACCTCAAGGGACTTCTCCTGCGAAGGATACCGATTCTAGCATGGCTCCCTTTATACAGTTGGAGCAAACTTCTGCAGGACACTTTGGCAGGGTTGACAGTAGGTCTGACCGCGATACCGCAGGGTATAGCGTATGCAATAGTGGCTGGACTTCCGGCACAGGTGGGTACACGATACTTGCGACTGTGTACTTGCTGCATACAGACTTTCTGCGAATGACGATCGAATTCAGACTATCATTAAATTTCAGCACTACATAGTGTAAACGACTATTCTCAAAAGAATCAATTAAAATACCCTTCGGCATTCCCGACAAAATTAACTCTTGGGAATAGCGTATTAATTTATATATATCTATATATTATATTTAACAATTCTAAAAATAATTCTTACAAGATCATGAAGCGTCAACTATAATGATGACAAAACTCACGATGATCCTAATTTGAAAATGGATTTGAATTCATACACTCGAACCCGCAATTTTTCGCTCGTTTAATTGCATTTGAGTATTTTGAGAGACTTTTCATCAAATAACCAATCTATGATGTTTGAAAGATAACTCTCGTTAGATGAACTTTTGAAAACTTCAGTATGGCCTGTACAGCAGTTTCATGGGTTGCTTCGTCTATTTGATCTTCGGTAGTAGCAAGGATGTAACAGTGGGGCCCACCGCGATAATGGCATTAATGGTGCAAAAGTACGTAACCGATCTTGGAGAAGATCTCGCCGTAAGTGATGTTTATTTACTCTTGTCCAACATTTCGAAATTTAAATGTTTTATATAGTATACAATTACCTTTATTTAATACGTAGTATTGTGTCAAATTAATATTTATCAATATTCTTTTGATATATTCACTTTGCATCTATTTTCAAATTACTCGTTGAATTTTAAATCCGCGTACTTATACGAGTATAGTCGCGATTAGTGCAAAATATGTATTTTACTTTAATCCTTCTTTATAAGGTTCAAATGAAATCCGTTTCAGGTGCTTGTGTGCTTTTTATCAGGCGCTATAATCACGGTCATGGGAGTGCTTCATTTGGGGTTTCTCGTAGACTTTATAAGTATGCCTGTAATTTGCGGCTTCAGTAATGCCGCGGCGATTATTATCGCTACTTCTCAGTTAGGTACCTTGCTGGGTATAAAAGGGCGCAGTGACTCCTTCATCGACGCTATTTCAAATGTTGTTAATCATATAAAGGAAACTCAACCCTGGGACACAGTGCTAGGAGTATGCTCGATGGTGGTGCTGGTTCTCCTCAAGGTATATAATTGATTGTGAGATTATTACAAAGATTATCACAAAACGGTCCTTAACGGTCCTTAATCGTCCTTAGTATCCATGTTTTCAATATTTTAATGTTTTTAAATTGGTATTTAATGTTTTTAATTAGAACTTTTTAGTACCGACTCAAAATTTTTTATTCGTTAATAAAATTTATTCAAGTATAAACAGTTCAAATACGCTTATGACACAGTTTGAAAAATTTTTCCTTAAAAAACCTATACAAATTTCAATTAAATAATTAATCATTTCTGAAAAATCTTATTTTTTAATCGGATTTTTAAACGTCAGAGTAATTATTAGCAGAGTCTCTTTAGGCGTTTTAATAGAATAAATGTATTTTCACATGGAATTTTATTTGATTTTGGTACAATTTAGTTATTTCAACGAGATAAAATTAAAGTAATTAATAGAATAAAATATTCGAAAATAGAAACTGCCCGGCAAGAAGCTGGGAACTCCTTTTGAAAAATTCATGTGGCTAATCTCCTTGGCCAGAAACGCCATAGTCGTGATGATTGGAATTCTCATAGCCTACGTACTATTTTCTCACGAAATCAAACCTTTTCAAATTACGGGCAACATAACCGAGGGTTTGCCACCGTTTTCTCTACCTCCGTTTACCATCGTGAACGGAAACTGTACATATACCTTCGCAGAAGCAGTCGGCAAACTTGGCAGCGGCATCCTCTCGATACCACTCATCGCCATTTTGGAGAGCATCGCTATCGCTAAAGCATTTGGTGAGTAAATACTGCTAGCATTTATTTAAAAGAATCTTACTTGGATTAAGTGATAGAAGGAAAAACTACAGTCGATATGATTTACTTTTCCTAGAATCTCGTAACGAATTGTGAAAGAAAGTCTGACAAATTGTTTGTTGAAGCAAGTTAAAGTGATTAAAAACACAAATTTCT
>CABEGB010001404.1:12500-78879 GCA_901521435.1 Crematogaster levior | reverse complement strand
CGAAAATAAGGGGTTCCATTTGAAGAAATTAAGTTGACATTAAAATGATCCTTAAATTTGACTCCAAGGTCAAAGTCACCATCAAAGAGTGATGGCAAAAAGACCTGTTTTTGGCCCATTTTTTGGACCTCGAATTTCAAACTTTTTTTATGCCAAATAGTACTAGTATGATAGAATATTAATCCCAGAGAAATTTTAAGATAAGCATAGGCGCGGTTCCGGAGACATGAAGGTGATGGTTTCTCATAATCCATGAAAGTACACGAAACCCTTTAAGTGTTCATACCAAGGAATAAAATATATATAACGAAGTGAAACATATCGTTTTTTATAGATTTTTTTACACCGGATTCAAATATGACCTTTGTTTTTGTCTAGCATGAAAATTCCCCGAGAGAGATGGAGTTGAAGTGAAACTTGACACTGCCTCTCACAGATCGGGGTGCTTTTTTACTGTGAGTCCCCTTGCCTCTCACAGATCTATCTTTCAATTTGATTATTTTCTCGGTAATTGAATTGCTTCAAAGATTTCGTCAGTGATTAATAGGAAACGTATTTTCAAGGTGCTTTATAAAGCACCACCCATAAATGAAATAGCGATGAATAGTAGATCGTTCATTCTCTGAACAATGAATCGATGATCCATTTGACAGAAAATACCCTCAATATTACGTGAACTTCAGACACGCATTCTTTCTTATGCAATATACCCTGACTGGAAATCACTTTCATCCCCTTGTATATCTCTGAAACCGTGTCTATGCTCATCTTGAAATTTTACTGGGATTAATGTACCCATCTAATATTACTATTTGGCATGAAAAAAAGTTTGAAATTCAAGGTCCAAAAAATTGGCCAAATTTGCCATCACTCTTTCAATTTTTGTGTCAAACAACTTTTGTATTTAATGTTTTTTACGAAAACCAAAATCTTCTGAGTTATTAAACCGTCCCGGTACTTTTTAAATACC
This sequence comes from Crematogaster levior, assembly GCA_901521435.1. Lineage (NCBI taxonomy): Eukaryota > Metazoa > Arthropoda > Insecta > Hymenoptera > Formicidae > Crematogaster > Crematogaster levior. The sequence continues at coordinate 77,909 of CABEGB010001404.1, read as the reverse complement.
CCGTATATATAATGTTATAGTGGTCGTTACGTTTATTATCTTGCTTGTACTTAACGAAGCAAATGCTGTAAAAGTATTCAGACACTAAGAAACAAGAACGAGGAAATCAAGTGCGAACGGTGCAAGCTACACAATAAACCAATAATTGACTGTATTTAGCGGTAAAAGCAGTTCAATAAACATCTAGTGTGCACACTATAAAATTTTAAAATACAATATATCTCTTTTATTTTATGAATGAGAAAATAAAATGTACCTAACAATTTATGAACAATTCCTTTTGACTGTCAGTAAAATAATTGTGCATGATTTTTTATTATTGCAAACAAGTATTTTTCTTTTATTGTTAAATTTTTAATAAATTGTAGAATGTTTTTAATTTATGTAATAAAATTGATATAAGACTGTGATAGCCAGACAAACTGTTCGCCACAACATGTATCGCAGGGGCGTACACGGTACATTTGAGTAATTCGAAATATCTCCGCTAAAAAGTTGCGCGGATTTTCTCACAAGCATTTTCTCACAAGAAAAAATCGCACGGGGTGTATTATAAATTAATAATTAATATTCGTAAATTATAAATTAATATTCGTAATAAGATTTTATTTTCTCCGTAATATTAGAATGAGATGTATTCTTTTCTACAAATGTGGGAGTCTTATTTAATATAACCATTGTAACTGTAATATAATTATTACATTATTATATTATTAATTTTGTAACAGTTATAATGGTGTAAATAATGATTTATATTATAATTATATAATATTTTATTTATTTACATTTACATATTATGTTTATGTTATAAATGCAATATTCAGTGAGTGAGAAATTACAATTAATGTTACATGTAATGTAATGTTAAATGTTATATGTAAGAAACATGTTATGTTACTTGTTACTTTCTGTTTGATTATGATAATATTACAGTTATATATTTGTGTTGCTGGATTTTGCGCGCACGCACACACACACATTCGACAGATTCCTTTATTTTATTTGGTTGATTCTTTTTATTATTTTTTTTTTTAATCCTATAAAAAATGCTCGAATTGACCTTCCAGCTTCGTTGCAAGCAGTAGCCCGCGAATAAGTGATCGGTGAACTCTGTTGAAGAAAAAGCCAAGAGGTACTTTGTCGAAAGTTACAACAATTTTCGTTGTCAATCTTCAAGAGCGTTGACGGCAATTTTATAATTAGACAATGACCTAAAGACAACCCTCATGGTCATATTATTTACGTTTTGCAACCGAACGTAACACGATGGTTTCGTAACAACACATTTTCGAATCCATGTTTGAACAAAATTATTCCCTTAGATGTCTTCTATATATGTTATCTATTAACGTTTGGCACAACAGTGAATCACCCTCTGCAGTAAAATTGACGGATAAAAACATTTGTGCTCTAACCTGAGATTGAATTTGTTGAGAAAATAGCCTACAGATTATTTTTTATTTATTCAATTCTGACATACAAGCTAAACCATTGGTACTCTTTCTTAATAATCATGATAACATTTCAGGAGTTTATAAGTAAATAAGGAAAGTAACATAATATATATTGTATATAGGGTGTCCTAAAGAGATCAGAACCCTTAAAAGTCTTGAAGAATATAAATAATTTTACAGAAAAATGTTTCAGATAAAAGTTACATGATTTAAAACGATCTATTCACTGATCTTAGTTTGACCTTGAATACCATCGCCAAGATCAGCGGCAAAGTCACCTTGAATTTTTTAAACGAAACCCCCTATTTTTATTGTATATTTTCATAGCTTACCTTTTCAAAGAATATAAATTTATATTGCCCGTTTCGAAGTTATCGAAATTTTTTATGGTAAGATGTCTAGCTAACTAAGACAAGATCTAGCGTGGATCCAGTCAACTGAAGCAATATCGATCGTGGATCCAACCAGCAAAGACCTAATCAAATCAAGATTGGGGAACCTGGAAATAATCGACACATTTTGTGGATGCTCATTTATAATAGTAATTGCTCGAAATGTGCATCGTTTACAGTTGGACATTGTGTTATTCGATCACAAAAAATTGACACGGCATTCTTGATGAAATCTGGTTCAATTAGTGCACTTTCTTCCAGGATTCGATCCCACAAAGATTCTCTAGATTTTGTCGTTTTATACACTCTGCTTTTTAGATGACCCCATAAAAAGATCCACGACCGATCTTGGTTGGTCGGATATCTTACCATAAAAAATTCAATAACTTCGAAACGGATATATGTACATCGTAAAGTGTTTAGTATGCTTTGAAGCTCTCTCGAGGTAAGCTATAAGAATATGCTATAAAAGTAGGATTCCGTTTAATAGTTATATTAATAATTATATTATGTTAATAGTAATAGTTCCGTTTAAAAAATTCAAAGTGACCTTGATCTGACCTCGGTGACGCCATCCAAGGTCAAACTAACAAGATCAGGAAATAGATCGTTTTTAACTATGAAAATAAATCTTCTCTTTGCCAGTGATTAACGATCCAAAAAGAAGGACATTATTTGACAGCAAACTGGCTATATCTTTATTTACGTTTACGACATTTCGACCATTGGTTCTGGTCCTTTTAAAGTGATATAATACAATTTTTTCTCAACAGCGTTACATTCTGAAAGGAAGAGTGTTACATTTTTAAATCACGCTACAATTTTATAATATATTAATTTACAACTTAGAGGCTGTGTGTCAAATAGAGTCCATATATAAAACAATAAAGAAAAAAGAAATTCGGTCCGCGCAAGTGTAGAAAACGCGATCAGAGATTTGTGACGGCACGAATGGGACTGAGTGGTAACAAATTCTACTGTTCTCTGAGTTCCGGACAAATTTAGACCAGGCAAAAAATAAATAAATAAATAGTTGAACACTATAATAAATAGTTTAACATCAATATGTTAAACGATAGAAAAATAGATAAAAGTATAGATGTATTAGATGATGCATAAATGAAGTGTAAATATGTTAAATGATAAAAATAGGTAACAGTATCAATAATAAATAAATAAATAAAAGTATAACTATAATCAAATAATGCTAATGAGGCTATCATAAATCGCGGTTAAGTTTTCTGTGTCTTTTTGTAAGTTTATAGCTGAATTGTATTTCTTGATAAACAGCATTTCCGCTATCTCTCATTTTTTGATATGTCTTTATATAAAATTTTTGCCAGTTAAATTCATGCGTGAGATATTCTAAGTTTGCTACCAACTGAATAGTTGGTTTTGTGTTTCTTAATATCATTTTGATGCTTTTTTAGCCGTGTTTCTAGATGTCTTTTTGTTTGTCCTATGTAACTCGCATTACATTTTGTATAATCTATTTTGTATATAAGCTCCGTTCGTTTTAATATCTTCAGTGTATCTTTTTACTCTTTTTTATTATGCAGTTTAATTTCTTTGGGATCATAAACAAAATCTAAATTAATATTCCTCAATACCCTTTCAACATTGTCGCCAAATTCTTTGATATACGGGATGGATATACATTTCCTTGCGTCAAAATTTTTATTTTTATTTTTATTATTAATATTATTGCTGTTTCGTCACTGTTGTAATTCTTTTAGTCTTTGTTTAATATGTTTATTAATTGTCTGTGTCGAGTAACAAGTGTTTCTAAGAATTTCTTTAACGGTATTAATATTTATGTTGTGAAAATTTTTATCGGATAACAAGATGGCTCTGTCTAGATTTGTGATTGTGTTTTTCTTATATCTGAGTGGATGATTGGGAAAGAAATTTAGATAGCGTCCCGAAAACGTCGGTTTGCAGTACCAATTTTTGTTACTAATTTATTATAGTATTTCCCTAAATACTATTGTGTCTAAAAAAGATATTGAGGCATCCCTTTCTGTCTCGTGTGTGAATGTTAGACGGGGGTGGTAACTATTAAAAATTTTTAGAATTGTGTGGATCCTACTTTTATCACTTAACGTATTTATACTTTATCTATTTATGCATCATCCAACACATCTATACTTTTATCTATTTTCCTATCTTCTAATATGTTGACGTTTAACTATTTATTTATTTATTTTTTGTCTGATCTAAATTTGTCTGGGACTCGGAGAACGGTAGAATTTGTTACCACTCAGTCCCATTTGTGCCGTTATAAATCTCTGACGTGTTTTCTACACTTTCACGGACTAAATTTTCTTTTTTCTTAATTAATTTATATATGGCTTCTATTTAGCACACAGGCTCTGTAAGTTGTATATTAATATATTCTTAAAAAAATTGTAGCGTGATTTAAAAATGTAACACCATTTCTTTCAGAATGTAACGCTGTTGAGAAAAAATTGTATTATACCACTTTAAAAGGACCAGAACCAATGGTCAAACATCGTGAATAAAAATATTATATAGCCAGTTTGTCGTCAAATGATGCCCTTCTTAGATCATTTTAAACCCTACAACTTTTATCTAAAACATTTGTCTGTAAAACTGATATTTTTCGAGATTTTTAAGGGTCCCGACATTTTTAGGAGATCCTGTATATGTATGTATACATATATGTGTATACATATCAAATGTTTAATATTACGAATGCAACGTTGTTTTAAGCAAATACTTTTTTTTCTTGCTCGTAACTGGCACTTTTCTTTTTACGTATATAGCTTCAAACGTATGTTTACTTTATTAGAATGTAATGTGCGCGTGCGTGCGTGTATATGTGTGTGCATAAATATACGTATGTATGTACACATATATGTACATGCATATATTTATGCACACACATATACACGCACGCACGCACACACATTACATTCTAATAAAGTAAACATACGTTGAAGCTATATGTAAAAAGAGAAGTGCCAGTTACGAGCAAGAAAAAAAAGTATTTGCTTAAAGCAGCGTTGCATTCGTAATATTAAACATTTGATTGATTTATTAATACAATAATAGTTAATACAATAATAGAACACTTTAAAAACTTTTTAACAGTGTCAAGCTTTTTGTAATAAATTTTTTACTTTTGTTTTTTATCCTAATTTTTTCTGTGATTTTCTATGATTTTCTTTATCAACAAAATATAAAATTTATTCATTAATATGTAAAAATATAAAATGTTGAAAAATTAGATTTAATTGACAACTGTAAATTGGCGCCAGTTTTTTATATTAAATTTTTTGTACAAATGTGTGTGTGTGTGTTTACAATGGAAGGTGCAGTTTTGCATTGTTACTGTTCGACATTAAAGCTGCACGTCATACTTCATCATACGTCTGACTTTCTCTCAAAATTTTGTCATGAAGAAAAATTCACCCCTCTTAAACCTTACATCTCTTCCCAAAGATTGCGGAGCAAAACTATTACGAAATATGAGGAAAACATTCTGAAAAATCAGCTGAAAACACATTATAATGTCGTAAAACAGAATTCTTGATTTTCAAGAATTCTGGAAAATCACCCTAACCTCTATTTCAGTACCATTGCAAGAGGTTGTAATAAGAAATAGTACTAAATACAAAATGTCTAAAATAAATTTTTATAATCTTGTATAAATATAATTTTCTGGCTCTCATTGACTCACTGAGCTACATACATTTAAAAAATTGTTTTCAAACTCACCTTCTTTTCACCCTTCATAAGTATTTTTTTAAGGGTTGTAGGTAAAAAATAATAACAGAAATGAAAAGAGCACACATTTTTAGTCTCTGTGAAGTTGGTTCTTCACTTTCAAAAATCGTAAGTTTTCTTGAGAGTTTTCTTTGCACCCGCAATAATTCAACAGTTCTTGACAGGTTCTAGAAATAGTTTTGTCGACTTAGGTAAAAATATATCGACCGAAAGATATGAGGAGAAGTTGGCATTGTATTCTAACATGTGTTCTGTGATAACTAAATGTTTAGAGGGATCAAACCTTATATTAGATCTATGTTCTTTTATTCTTGTTGCTAACTGTCTTTTTGTTTGTCCAACAATACATTTATTTGACTGGGATAATGTTGGAATTCTAGATACAGAGTCCAATTACCAAAAACGGTTAATATCTGAAATGATCCACATCAGATCACAAAAAATGAGTATCAATTTACAAAAAGATTTTGAACATTTAAATGAAGTCTGGATATCATATCGGAGCTTGCCTAATAATAAAAATACAAACAACTTAAACTTTACTGACATTATGACACACATAAGAAAACAAATAATTTTCTCTGCCTACTTTGTTCGTGTTATAATATGTAACCTATGAAGTGATGACCTCTTTTTGAATTTTATTCTCAGTCGGTTTCAATCTTAACATAGACATCGGCATAGACATATTCAATATCTTTCATCCTCTAAAAACTATGAAGAACAGAACAGGTATTTTTATTTTAAAAGAAATGTTATACCAAAAATATCTTTATATTACGCCACACTAATTGTAAGTTCATCCAACTTTTCTATAGAAAATATTAACACATTCAACTCTAAATTTCTTTAACCCTGAGAATTTAATTTAAAATAACCGTTTTGTTATTTCTTTTGAACAGTAAACTCTGTTAACGGTCATCACTTCACGGATATATCCAACCCGAAGGAGTTTTTAACACCTATTCTTAAAAATGACTACGGCATTCCTACGACAATGCGATTGCAGTTTCATCATTTCAAAATTGTGACTACGACTTTTTACACATTCTCGATATTTTATGTTACTGAAGAGGGCTCAGTGAGCTGAAACGCGTGCCCCTGTGAAGCTGGCCCCCCATTTTCAAAATTTCGATAAAAATTTTAGAGTTCTGGCTCTTCCCCAAAGAGTTCTAGAGTTCCTGATAGGTTTTAGAAAGAGTTCTATCGATTTAATGTAAAATAATGAGGTTTGAAGTTATGGGGGGCCAACTTCACATTTTCGCAACACGAAAATTAGCCATAACTTTTTTATCTTAGTCCGGACAGATTTTAGTCCTAATACTTTTCGATAGAACTCTTGAGGGGCTATCCAGAACTCTAAGGAAAACAGCAAATTTCCCTAAAAAAATTTTTTTAAATAAAAAAATCTAATTTCAGAAACGAAAAATCGCGAGAACTCTTTCAATTTCGATTTTATCGAGTCGAACCCTAATGATAATCTTCAGAACTCTTGAGGGGCTATCCAGAACTCTAAGGAAAACAGCAAATTTCCCTAAAAAGATTTTTTTAAATAAAAAAATCTAATTTCAGAAACGAAAAATCGCGAGAACTCTTTCAATTTCGATTTTATCGAGTCGAACCCTAATGATAATCTTCAGAACTCTTGAGGGGCTACCCAGAACTCCAAAGAAATCGATCGATTTCCGAAAAAAATTTCTCACCTATGGGAACTTTGAAAATTTTCATCCTAGAGACGAGATGTCGCGAGAACTCGTTCAGTTTCGGTTTAATCGAGTCGAATCCTAATGATAATCTTCAGAACTCTTGAGGGGCTATCCAGAACTCTGAGGAAAACAGCAAATTTCCCTAAAAAGATTTTTTTAAACAAAAAAATCTAATTTCAGAAACGAAAAATTGCGAAAAATCTTTTTAGGGAAATTTGCTGTTTTCCTCAGAGTTCTGGATAGCCCCTCAAGAGTTCTGAAGATTATCATTAGGATTCGACTCGATTAAACCGAAACTGAACGAGTTCTCGCGACATCTCGTCTCTAGGATGAAAATTTTCAAAGTTCCCATAGGTGAGAAATTTTTTTCGGAAATCGATCGATTTCTTTGGAGTTCTGGGTAGCCCCTCAAGAGTTCTGAAGATTATCATTAGGGTTCGACTCGATAAAATCGAAATTGCAAGAGTTCTCGCGATTTTTCGTTTCTGAAATTAGATTTTTTTATTTAAAAAAATCTTTTTAGGGAAATTTGCTGTTTTTCTTAGAGTTCTGGATAGCCCCTCAAGAGTTCTGAAGATTATCATTAGGGTTCGACTCGATAAAATCGAAATTGAAAGAGTTCTCGCGATTTTTCGTTTCTGAAATTAGATTTTTTTATTTAAAAAAATTTTTTTAGGGAAATTTGCTGTTTTCCTCAGAGTTCTGGATAGCCCCTCAAGAGTTCTGAAGATTATCATTAGGGTTCGACTCGATAAAATCGAAATTGAAAGAGTTCTCGCGATTTTTCGTTTCTGAAATTAGATTTTTTTATTTAAAAAAATTTTTTTAGGGAAATTTGCTGTTTTCCTCAGAGTTCTGGATAGCCCCTCAAGAGTTCTATCGAAAAGTATTAGGACTAAAATCTGTCCGGACTAAGATAAAAAAGTTATGGCTAATTTTCGTGTTGCGAAAATGTGAAGTTGGCCCCCCATAACTTCAAACCTCATTATTTTACATTAAATCGATAGAACTCTTTCTAAAACCTATCAGGAACTCTAGAACTCTTTGGGGAAGAGCCAGAACTCTAAAAATTTTATCGAAATTTTGAAAATGGGGGGCCAGCTTCACAGGGGTGAAACGCGTCTAAGTATGACATTTTATATTTATGTATGTATATTAATTTTGATATGTTTATCATGTTTGTAATATTTTGGTGACCTTTGTTATATACATAAATTTTGGCTCAAAAAAAGGCTTATGTTTTGAATTTGTTTTTATGATATATTTTTACCTAAATCGATGAAACTATTTCTAAAACCTGTCAGAAAACTATAGAACTATTGCGGGTGCAAAGGAAACTCTTAAGAAAACTTGCAGTTTTTGAAAGTGAGGTGCCAACTTCACAGAAGCACATATTTATCCTTAGGAAGCATATTTCTTCTAGTTTTAATCTTGATCTATCTGCACAAGATTCAAACGTCCGTAGGTGTCCGTTTAGGTGTTAAATGGGTTAAAATGGCCCACCCTGCCAATATTCTAAAAATTTCTTTATGTGAAACAATATCAATAATTATTTCTGGAATCTTTGTAAAAATTTGTATAGGCATCTCTTTAGCACATAAAGACCATTGTCTTTTTCTAATTGTGCATTATCAATTTTAATTAGATGTTTCTTCTCTACATATATTAATGGTTATTTTCAATATATGATGAAAAATAGTATTCATTACCTTATATAACTGTTCTTCTACTAATACTTTAATGATTGGAATAGCATGCAAGCTAAATTTGCCTATCTTTATTAATGTACATCTTGAAATACTGAAAATAATAGTAAGTGAATAATGAATAATGATTATTTCTCGTATCAATATTAATTAATTTTTAAGTATAATAATATATCATTTCCTGTACAATTTTTACATGACTGAAATGTGAAACCAATGTGAAAAGTTAACATTTATAATAAATTGTATGCGCTTTTATAAAATAAAAGCTGTACTAAAAATTTATAATACATATAAAATCCTTCAAAAAATTAAATTAAGTGATAAACAAAACAGACAGACGGAAAGATCGACAGAAAAAATGACAAAAGAGAGAGAGAAAATATATTTGTGTATGTGTATGTATTTATAATGACATAACATAAGTATATATGTATAGACTTAAAAAATGCTGCTCTCTAGAGTCGAAAAAATTACACTATAACATCAAACCATTTTGATGACGTTTCTTACTTAAAAATTTTGACACTTGAATTTTGCGTTGCGATATCTTCATTTATAAAGTACGAAGGAAAAAACTAAAAGTGTTTATATTATTGCACTTTTATTATATAATTTAAATTCTAGCTATCGATTGAGACTAATTAGAACTCAATCTTAACTCTTCAGTAACTGCTGAAATATGAAAATGTGAGTTCTGTTTATCTAAGCGGTTTGCATCAAATATAAATCGAACCACAGGCGTTCTCGCCACCGTTCTCGCGCCATTCGCACATGAACTTGACGCAAGACATTACCGTGTCTCTTGATAAATAATTTTTTTGTTAAAATCGTTTTTGCAATTTAATCGTCCTCTCTTTTTTAGGCAAAATGGGTGACACTATATTATTGCTGACAAAGAAAAGTGTTATTAGTTGTTTTCTTCTCTTTCACATAATCAAAATAACATCTTTATACACTCCTCTACTATATTAAAAATTATTTTTAAAAAAATCTCAATAGAAAGTAGAATCCTGTGGAATAGAATTTAACTCTTTGATTATTTGTGCAGGGAGCGTCTGGTGAAGCATGCCTACAAGATGTACCTGAGTCAACAGACCTATTATAGAGTATCGGCTTTAGACACTAGGCTTGGCGGGTCCGAGCAAAGACTGACAGATGACTTGTCAGAGCTAGCCAGTTCTGTAGCACATCTATATTCTAGTTTAACAAAACCGCTGCTAGATTGTGCTCTAGTCGGTATAGCGCTTATTTCGTTTTCCAATAAAATGGGAGCAAAAGGAATACCAGGTGAGATTTTTATATTTTTCAACGACATCGATTAAACTCCAATAAATTAGATAGAATTTAGATGAAATTTAGATAGAATTTAATTAACGATTAATTTATTAAGCAATATCCATGCTTAGTTTGTTAATATAAATAGAATAATTAATTTTTTGTTTAATATATAAAAAGAAATTACATTGGGAAGAAAACAAATTATATAGAAATTTTAATTTAGAAATTTTGCAGTAAACGATTTGCAGTATCGAATAAATCAGATTAAGAGTTAATCGGAATTTCATCGAAGTCACTTTTATTATTTTTTTGTTATTTTAGTTATGTTGTACGTATGCATGCGTGCCATTTCGAAACAAGTTGACTAGTTCATTGACCTATAATATGTCGGTAAAAATTATTTATCCAAAAAGAAGGGTATTATTCGAAACGTCGTGAACACAAACTGATTATATGATATCTTTGTGTTCATGACGTGTTTGCGACTATTGGTTCTGGTCCTTTTCGCCAGTAGTTAAAATAAAAGATATTAATTGACATCAAACTGCCAATGTGATTGATGAGCTGCGAGCCATAAGTAGAGATGAGATTTATTAACTCCAAAAATGTAAATCGAATTTCGATTTCATAAGTTGGTGAATCACTACGGTTAATCTGTCTGACAAAACCAAGTCGGCTCGCAGCTCACCAATCACGTTGCTAGTTTGATGTCAATTAATACCTTTCATTTGATACATCTTTTCTCAATAGCGTTACATACTGAAAGGAACGGAGTTTTTAAGTCACGCTACAATTTTTTTTATAATTATATTAATTTATAACTTACAGAGCTATGTGTCAAATAGAGTCCATATATAAAACAATAAAGGAAAAAAAAATTCAGTTGCGCAAGTGTAGAAAACACGTTAGAGATTTGTGACGGCACGGATGGGATTGAGTGGTAACAAATTCTATCGTTCTCTGAGTCCCGGACAAAGGGTACCTTCCGTTTTCATAGTCGAAATGCCCTTAATCTGGGATTCGAAAATAACCTATTGGATCTTGTTTGTGTGTTGGAAAAACTAAGTTCCATGCATTATTTATCCCACCAACTCCCCCCTCCCCCCTAGAACTAAAAAAAATATTTTATATTTTTATATTTTAATTTTTATCTCGAGTATGCGCGGCGCAAAAAATCTGAAAAAATTCAAGTAAATAGTTGAATTATACCCAAGTTTACTCAATTTTTTCCATATTTTTCCAAGGTCATCTTCAAGGTCATGAAAATCCGAAAAGATTTTAAAACGACTTTACTCTAAAACAGAGAAACATACATTGAAATTTTTTGTTTTTAAATACGTGTTCCAATTTGTTTTTGAAGGTCTCATAGGTTTTTTCGAGCTCCGAGTGGTGGGTTACCCTCAAAAATGCGAGAAACCTCAAAAAAATTTGTTTTTGAGGTTATTTCGACCTGTATCTCAATGGTAACGAGGTGTAAGTATTCGAAAAAGTGTGGATACATAATCCACATATGATAGAATGTACCCGAAATTTTCCAGATTTTTCCAAACTCTCCTTCGAGATTAAGAAATAGGTCCAAAATATAAAAAATCGAAGTATTTTTTAGACTTTTCTTATCTTAAAAATCCTCCCTACGAAGGAATTTTTATTGGACCTGGATGAACCAAATTTTGTCTACATTCTTATAATATTCAACAAAGTTGGTATGGTTTTTTATCTTAGTCTGTTACTTGAACTTTTGCAACTGTTCGAAGGGTGAATTTTAGCTTATTTTGACATGTTCGAATTAGACTTTTTGTTCATAACAAATTAACTTCCTATCCCATTGCAAAAGTAATACCAACTTTTCTTCTTTATAATGCAAAAAATTGAAAAAAATTTGCTCAAGTGTGTAGTTCAAAAATTCTCGTAGAAAACTTTTTGACAGAACACTAATTTTAAGCTTAAGTGGCTAGTATTTGATGAAAGTAGTCTCAATTTCATGGGTTTTAGCTTTCTAAAGGTTGTTTTTTATAAAACAACCTTTCTAAAAGAAGGAAAATGGGAATTTCTGGATCTCCCCTTAAACAAATCATTTGAAATTAAAAAACTTGAAAATTAATGAGTTTTCTACAAGTTACGACTTATATGTTAATTTTTCCTTATGAAGCATTAAAATAACCTTCCATCACCTTGCAAATGGAAAAAAATGGTTATCACCAGATTGTAGAACACAAAAAACAACCTTTAGAAAGCCAAAACCCATGAAATTGAGACTACTTTCATCGAATACCAGCCATTTAAGCTTAAAATCAGTGTTTGGTCAAAAAGTTTCTTATGGGGCAAGTTTTGAACAACACATTTGAGCAAATTTTTTCAATTCTTTGCATTATAAAGAAGAAAAGTTGGTATTATTTTTGCAATGAGATAAGAAGTTAATTTATTATGAACAAAAAGTCTAATTTGAACATGTCAAAATAAGCTAAAATTCACCCTTTGAACAGTTGCAAAAGTTGAAGTAATAGATTGAGATGAAAATCCATATCAACTTTGAACAATATCATAAGAATGTAGAAAAAATTTGATTCATCCAGATCCAATAAAAATTCCCTCGTAGGAAGTATTTTTAAGATAAGAAAAATCTCAAAAATACGCCGATTTTTTTATATTTTGGACCTATTTCTTAATCTCAAAAAAGACTTTGAAAAAAATCAGGAAAAAATTAACATTCTATTATATGTGGACTATGTATCACACTTTTTCGAATACTTACACCTTGTTTCCATTGAGATACAGGTCGAAATAATCTCAAAAACCTATTTTTTCGAGGTTTTTCGCATTTTTGAGGGTAGCCCACCACTCGGAACTCGAAAAAACTTATGAGACCTTCAAAAACAAATCGGAACATGTATTTAAAAACAAAAAATTTTAATGTATGTTTCTCTGTTTTCAAGTAAAGTCATTTTAAAATCTTTTCGGATTTTTTTGACCTTGAAGATGACCTTGGAAAAATATGAAAAAAATTGAGTAAACTTGGGTATAATTCAACTATTTACTTGAATTTTTTCAGATTTTTTGCGCCGCGCATACTCAAGATAAAAATTAAAATATAAAAATACCGATTTTTTTTAGTTCTAGGGGGGAGGGGGGAGTTGATGGGATAAATAATGCATGGAACTTAGTTTTTCCAACACACAAACAAGATCCAATAGGTTATTTTCGAATCCCAGATTAAGGGCATTTCGACTAAAACGGGGGGTACCCTTTAGACCAGAGAAAAAATAAATAAATAAATAGTTGAACGTGTTGTTAGCAAACATAAAATATCTCACGCACACGAATTTGACTGGCAAAACCCAAAAATTTTATATAAAGAAAGACATATTTAAAAAAAGAGAGATAGCAGAAATGCTGTTTATCAAGCAATTCAACTATAAACTTACAAAGAGACACAGAAAACTTAACCGCGATTTATGATGGCCTCATTAGCATTATTTGATTATAGTCATACTTTTATTTATTTATTTATTTATTATTGATACTATTACCTATTTTTATCATTTAACATATTTATACTTCATCTATATTTTTGCATCATCAAACACATCTATACTTTTATCTATTTTCCTATCTTCTAACATATGGACACGTTAAACTATTTATTTATTTATTTTTTGTCTGATCTAAATTTGCTCGGGACTCAGAGAACGGTAGAATTTGTTACCACTTAGTCCCATTTGTGCCGTTATAAATCTCTGACGTGTTTTCTACACTTTCACGAACTGAATTTTCTTTTTTCTTCATTAATTTATATATAGACTCTATGACACACAGTCTCTGTAAGTTGTATATTAATATATTTATAAAAAAAATTATAGCGTAAAAATGTAACATTTCTTTCAGTTATAATGTTGTTGAGAAAAGATGTATTGTACCACTTGAAAAAGACCAGAACCAATGGTCGAAACGTCGTGAACACAAATAAAAATATCAAATAATACCCTTTTTTTGGATCGTTAATGACTGGCGAAAAGAAGATTTATTTTCATAAGATTATTTATTATGATTATTGATTATGATCATTTATGATCATTCGTTGCTAATAAATTATCATGGTAATTTTCGAAGACGTACAAGTCCTTTGGGAACAAAATAAACCGGTATTTATGGCTAAGATCCGACAAATACAAAAAATAAAGAATATTTTTTAGACGTTCAGCGAAGAAAGAACGTTGATAAATGATTTTGGAAAATTAACATAGTCAATAAATTCGTTTTGGAGATACGTCTAGCTAACTATTAATATAATATACAGCTCCATTAAACTTAATCACTTCGAAATCTTAGACATCAACAATTTATATTTATATTTATAATAAGACGGATAATTATTTACTTTAGGGAAGGCAGCTCCGATAGCCGATGACATATATTGTCAAAGACATGACTCTAAGTAACTTTTCCTTATAACGTAATCGGCGCTCATCACTTATTAAAAAGTTATAAACAAAAAAAGTTTAAGAAATTTAACAGTTATTTTGAGTATTGAAAGGCGTAAGCAATTAAGAATTTGTTATGTAGCATAAATAATTAATATGTGTGGAAATAATACAGGAGTGGAGTGGAGCGGAGAAATAGTGCATTGAGTTGAGATGTCGCTTCGCGTGGAAAGTTGCAAATCCAGTAGAATAAAATAATTATAGATCTCGTTTTGAGCCAGAGCAGGGGATGGGAGTGGGGTGGATATCGGTTCGCGTGTATAATTGCACCCCCGTGAACAGAACAATTATAGACCTCGTTTCGGGCTGTGAGCGCGGAAGAGGGGGTGTAGGGAGTGAACCTTGTATGTCTATTGACTTTATCACATTAAGATGGATTCACCTACTTAGCCCTCATAAAAGATTCACTTGAAACTTTGATAGGATGCAGGGATAGACGATAAAAATGAATGCTCAAAATTTCAGGGTAGGTCATCGACCTAAATAAAGAATAATCAATCGATGATCAACATTTAACACATTACATAGGGATCATGTTCATAACGGTGGTCATTAGTGAATATTATTGGTTATAAGCGACAGATATCATCGGAAAAGAGTTATGAAAGATTTGATCTGCTGAGTATTATTTCGTCGAGAAAATCGCATGTTATCGACCTTACAAAAAAAATATTCAGTTGCAAATAGTACATGTGACCGTATTACATAACACAAGATACAATTTGACAACGTTGCACTCCTCTACGATTTCCATTATCCTGCCAGGTTTAAAATCTATATTCGAATAAATAAAAATAAATAAATAATAATTTAAAAAAACTAAAAATTTTTTTAGCGTTTTTTGTTATAATCGGATATTGGGTTTTTTATTATCTAAATAACATGAATGCAATAGTTTTCCGACTAAGATTCTCTTTCTATGATCAAAAAACGTGCGTGCGTGCGTGCGTGCGTTGCGTGCGTGCGTGCGTGCGTGCGTGCGGCAGCGGCGTCTCGCGGGGCGAGGGCTCGTGCGTGCGTGCGTGCGTGCGTGCATGCGTGCGTGCGTGCGTGCGTGCGTGCGTGCGTGCGTGCGTGCGCGCGTGCGTGCGTGCGTGCGTGCGCGTGCGTGCGACCCTGCGTGCGTGCGTGCGTGCGTGCGTGCGTACGTGCGTGCGTGTGTGCGTGCGTGTGTGTGTGGGTGGGCGGTTGGGCGGGCGGGTGCGTGCGTGCGCGCGCGCACACAATATAGTTTTCCGACTAAAATTCTCTTTCTATGATCAAAAAACTGAGAACCTTATGGCGGGCCCCTGCTAGATGCGGCTCGCCGCGGTGAATCCACCTTAATTATGTGAAGATCGTTTTCACATTTCGAATCAGAATCCTAACATTTACCGGCAATTATGCATATCCGGCAAGAAAATAAGAAATCCACCTCACTCCCATCCTCTGCTCCGGCTCAAAACGAGATCTATAATTGTTATGTTCCACATGGGTTTGCGACTTTCCACGCGAACCGACATCCACACCACACCCCCCTGCTTTGATCCAAAATAAGGTTTATAATTGTACAAACTTTTTAATAAGCGATGAGCGCCGATTAAGTTATAAAGAAAAGTTTCTTAAGGTCATGGTAATTTTCATATCCTTGAAAACATATGTCAAGGTCAAGAGAATAAGGGTTACGGAGCTGCCTCCCCTAAAGTAAATAATTACCTTAAATTTTTTCACATTGCGTTTTTTATAAAAAATAAAGTTTGAGAAAATAAGAAAAAATTGTATAATCATATATAAGTGTTATAATATAATTGTATATAAAATATAATTGTACGGAGTGACTCATTTTAATTAATCCACTTGAATATTTTAGAATGTTTAAGTTTCAGACAAAAATGTCTTAAACAAAAATTGTTTAGTAAGAAGATATTGACTTTGATTGATTTTAAAAAGCTGTTTTCAAGTCAAAGTTACTTAAAATTTTTTAATAGAAACTTCCATTTTTTTATTTTATATTGTTTTTGTAATTGACATTAATATGACCTTTTCAAAACACTATTTACTTCTTTTGATAAATTAGTGTTGAGGTACGAGGCTTGAAAGGTCAATGTTTAATCAATCACTATTTTAAAGCAATTAAATTCGAGACAAAAAGGGGATGATGACCTTGATTTTGACATGTTGTCCTCAAACTCAGGTCACCTTAAATTTTTCAAATACATTTTTGTTCTAATTTTATTTTTACAATTTTACAAGCCTAGACATAGTAGTTTCTTTTTCTTTTGGTGCTTTATTAACATGAGTCTTCTTGCGTCTCACGATGAATTACTATCTTAAAACTACTGAGTTTGAGACAAAAAGAAATTGATGACCTTAATTGACTTTGACATGTAGTCATAATCACGATAATAACATACATTATCATATATTATTATACATATTAATCGTCTTACAAGTAACACTACCCAAGTGTCACACGCTGATTTTGATAAGTTTTGAATATGTTGTAGTCTAGGTCAAAATAAGAGACACGTATATTTTTATATAACGGCCCATACGGCTGTTAAGAGGGTGAAACACCCGTTTCAAATTTTCAAAAATTGAGGGTAGAGGAGAATGATTTCGACAAATATGACATTTTCGAAAAATGTGATTGCACTATTCTAAAGTACATTAAAAGCCATAAAACTTTCGTTGGGAACTTTTTTTTATATCTTCTGTTGTTTCGGCGGTATTCGCTCCGTAATATAAAAACCATTTTTTTTTACGTGTGTTTCATCCTCTTAACAGCTGTATAGGCCATTATAAAAAAATACGTGTCTCTTATTTTGATCTAGACTACAACATATTCAAAGCTTATCAAAATCGGCGTGTGACACATGGGTTACTTGTTAGTCTCACCATCTTCTTCAAAGTTATCTTCTGCCTTACAGCAAAACAACTTTTATCTGAAACATTTTTGTCTTCAACTAAGAGTTCTATCAAAATATTTCTATCAAAATATTTCAGTGGATTAATTAAAATAAGGCACTCTTTTTTTGTCACCGCCGTATCTATTACGGCCAGTCCACCTGACTGCGCGGATCGCTCACTCATTGGCCAATCTTCTTTAATTAATATCTCGAAATTTTACGTGGTTGTTCGCAAAATGGTATAGAATTTTTCTGTTCAGATTAACGAGATCTACTTGTATATTTTCGGTGAGACACGTCACGTCCCGTGACACTGCCCCGCCAAAATTAAATTAATTCTATTTAGTTAAATAGAACGAACGAACAAATTGAAATTTAGTTTACTACAAAAGTAGACGGAAAAAGCGTTCCCGAGTCCCAAATAGTGAGGCAGTCTAAAGATTACACAAAAGTCTATCCGGGAGATTCATACACGGAGAAAGTTTTATATTAAATATTACTATGATGTCGCACTAGATGCGGATCATCAAGAAATTATTAGTTTAAATGCTACAGTTATTATTTTAAAAACAATAAAGCAACGCAATTTTTACACTTTTTCATAGTAAAAATTTATACGTTACAAAGCAAAAACTTGCTAAATAAAAGTTAGTATTGCACAGAAAAGTAAAAGATATAATGCTAATGTTATGTAATGTTCTAAAAAAACCATTGAATACAAAACCAATTATACAAAAACAAATGTTTCGACTTTAAATGAAGTCATCCTCAGTGTCGGTTAATAAACGCTTTACAATATAATCTTATCTGCTAAAATTACGGTCTTGCATCAATAGTCGATCCGCAAACACAGTAGTTCTTCTTCTCATTATGCGTCCCAAGACATAGCTGTGGAATTTAATAATCAAAGTAATGTCTATCTAATGCCTTGTTTAATTCAGACGGAGTCAAATTTAAAATTAAAATGAACCATTATTGGTTATAGTCATGCAGTGTACAATAACAGGTCAGTTGATTTAAAATGTGATGGTCATGTGTAAAGAATGGTCAGTTTTAATTAAACAATTGCATAAATAAATCTATAATAGTGTGTCACAAAAATAAAATGTATGTGTATAAAAAAACATGAGACGCTTCATAATGTGAAGAAGAGTTATAATGTAAATGATTACCTGGAAGTTTGAACTTAATTTGTCGGATAAAAGCGCAAGTCAATTAATATTACTATGTCAACTGTCCTCTAACGTATTCCGCAAAGTTTTAACTCAGAGCTGGTGACAATATAACACAATGTCTAATGAGTATAATTTTTAAACAAATGTGGGAAGAAAAAGAAGAAGGAGGCGAGAATAGGATAGGAGAGGGAAAAGAAAGGGATTATGGTGGGGTTATTCCTTCTAAGATCGGGAGATATTAGGAAAGAGTTTCCGTGTCACTTTGTTTATTAAGGCTGTATACTTGACTTTTAATGTATAATTTAACGGACAAAATCTTACATTATTTATCTCTCTCCAAATAATACAACTTTTATCCTCAGCATTTTTTTCTAGAAATAAAAAGTTTTTAGGGGGTAAATTAAAATAGGATACATAGTTACTAGTTATTTTATTTTCTAGGACCACTATTAGCGGTAGGGGTCATTGCTTTAACTGGACAAGTTTTGCGTTTTACTTCACCAAAGTTTGGTCAATTGGTTGCTGAGGAAGCAGCGCGACGTGGGAAATTAAGAGAAGCGCATGCTCGTATCAGTGCTCATGCAGAAGAAATTGCATTCTATGGGGGTCATAATACAGAACATCGTTATCTGAACTCCGCTTATAAGTCTCTGGTAAAGCATTTACATCGTATTCTCGCTGTCAAATTGTGGTATGTGATGCTGGAACAGTTCCTCATGAAGTATGTGTGGTCTGGTATGGGACTTTTCGTTATCGCAATTCCGTTACTCTATAACACAACTACATCATCAGGAAGCAGGATGATTAATACGGATGGCGATGGTTTGTATAATGACATAAACATTAATATTTTTAAACAAAACATCTTATATACAAATAAAAAAAATTACAGTAATGATATCACTATAGTTTGCAAGTTTTTCTAATTTATTATCATATAATTATTACATAAAATATTAATGCGTGTGTGTGTTTGTAAAAATTATATAAATTATATTTTTTGGTAAAATGACAAAAAGGAACTTCACCCCAATGACCTTGATCTTGATATATGTATCAAAGTCATCGTGCTGAGTAACCGTCAAGAAGTTTTAACCGTCGCACTGTTTATTAACAGTTATTAAAAGTTTATTAAACAAAGTTAACAAAAGAATGTATTGATTGTTTATTGTTTAACAAAAGAATTTTAATTATTAACAAAAGAAGTTTGACAGAAAGTGCATAGTGATGCGTTAGAAGTTGAAAATGTATAGTGATTCCACAGAAAACGCGTGAGGAGTGAAGTCCTGTGCCTCCTAAAGAAACTGATCTAATTTCATGGTGTTTCCTAACCCAACTTAATTTTATAGATCTTTATTTTATAGATAATTTTAATTGTAAATTAAAAATTTGTTTTTAAATTAGGTTAGTTTCTTGGAATTCTTGGAATGGGAGTGGGGAAGGGATTAACCCTTCCTCCCTCGCTTATGTATTTTGTAATTCATGGATTTCAAATTTTTGCAATTTGTGAAGGATGGACCTCACTTCACGATAGTCATATAATAGTTATTTCGGTGACTTAGTTGTGTGAGGTCGTAAATTGAAATAGAATATCATGTTTCGCACATGTGCCAAATATTTCTGTGCAGCACGTTTATAGCACGTGCTGACTTCTTATAAATGCACATGGTATCGAAGTATTACTACTGAGAAAGCAAGAAGTATGGGGGGTGAACCTCGCTTCGCTTGAAAAATTGAAAATGCATGTGTAACCATTAAGCTCAATAACTTTTTAAACAATAATCGATGACTAAAACCTCTTAAAAGTTATTCGGCATGATAATCTTGACATGTGTCAAGGCCATTGGGACAAAGTCTCTTTTTCTCGATTTTTACCTATTTTTTTATTATACTATATCCAGTGAAAAATGATTGATAAAAAATATTAATTCAACCATCATTTCTCACTAATTGTAAGTATTACTTTTATACAGGGTGGCCCATTTTAAGTAACGCATTGATTTTTCTCAAAAACCAAGGCTTATATTAAAAAACGTTCCAAACAAAAATTATTTTATTCGAAAGCGGACATAAGATGGTACCATTGACCTTATAACTCGAAAAGTACTTAATGAAAAAATACTTTATTATAGTGTTTTGGAAAGCTCTCGAGATAAGCTACAAGAATGTCTAATGAAAAATAGGGGATTCCATTTTAAAAAACGAAGTTGACCTTTATATGATCTTGGCACGTTCACCCAAAGTCAAACCAATGGTACCATTTTATGTCTTCTTTCGAAACAACTTTTGTTTGAAATGGTTTTTGTTACCTTTGGTTTTCGAAAAAATCAATGCGTCACTTAAAATTGGCCACTCTGTATAAGGTAACCTGACAATATCTACAGATAACACTTGCAGAGAGAGAATACTATGGAAAACAATATTTAACAACAATGCTCATGTATAGTTGTTATTTTTATTATTTATTATTTACACAACATTCATCCCAGTGCCTCGCCGTGTGAACTGGGCCAACTCTTCTCGCCAAATCGCGTAAACGCACGTTGATTAGCAGATCTTTATTAATTAATAACTTATTATTATAGTTCTTGTCATAATCGCAAAAATGATACAGGACTTTTCTATTCAATTTAATCCGTTCTACCTTCTCTCTGCAGATATTATATCAAACATCCTACATATGTATATAATAATTATATATAATATAAATTTTAACATCAACTTATAGATAAATATAATAATTTGCACTGCTACTAATTAGGTGGTGTAAGTGAGCGAACAAGATATCTGACCACTTCCAAAAATCTTTTGAGCTCTGGGGCAGATGCTGTCGAACGACTTATGTCGTCTTATAAAGTACGTATTTGAATTCTTAATAATTTTTTTATTCCTGCATGTTTTAAGATTAAAGAATGAATCCGAACGTTAAAGTTTCTTGACGATACGCGTTTAAGATATCTATCTAATTTTAAAACAGGAATTAGTCGCATTGGCGGGATATGCAGCGCGTGTCAGCGAAATGTTCGACGTGTTTAAAGACGCTGCGCTTTGCAAATACAAGAGAAACATCGTCGCCAGTAGTCCATCGAGACCCCTTCCGAACGATAACGCTCAACAAATCACGGAAATCGAATTTAGAAATGGAACTCCAGTAATAAAAGGTAATTCAAATAGAATATTTGGAAACTTAATACAATTTGATTAATTAAAGTGATTTTATTATCTTTAATGTATATTTCACATAATATTTTATTTCAATTTAAAGTTATTGCTACTTAAATTTTAAAATTAATATTTTTTATATATAATTTTATAATTTGATGACCAAATTAAACTGTTAAAAAATTATTTTAGTCTTTATATCTTAATGTAAGAGTAATTAATTATTACACAGATTACTTACAGAATTATTCTATCACTTTTGGCCGCTTTGCCTGCGTCGACCTACTACAAATAAAATTTTCACAAAAGATTCCTTAGAATTTTAGGAATAATGTAGAGTACGCTTTCTTAAAATCGTTCAATCGTTCTATCTGCTATTATGGCAAACAAATGCATTTTTTTTGTAACTTTTTGTTTCTTTACACCTCATTATCACCAAAATTGCAGTACCGATTTTGATGAAATTTTTTTTGATGAAGGTATTTTTAAGATTTTTTTATATAATCAAAAATATTTCATGTAAATCGATTTAGTTGTTTCAAGTTACACTGTCTCTAATATGAACCAAATAATTAGGTGAAAATTAAAAATATTAAAAAACTGTTATTATTATAGGTAAATTATTGATTTTAGAGACATGCTGTCGTTAACTTTTCGATTGGAAATGATAAGTCCATTTCACTTCTCATACATCATTTTAATGTATCTCTCATAGTTTGGCCAGCGTTTCGTGTGAAATGGTGAAATAAGAAAAAAAAGTTTAATTTCTTCTTCTTCACTCCCTTTCTCTCTCTCTCTCTCTCTCCCTTTTATTATTTTCTCTTCTTCTCTCTCTATTTCAACAAACATTAATAATTTCAACACAAAGTTAACATTAATACTTATTTTTACTTATTTTAATCTTAATAATATTAGTTATGTTAATACTTTACTTGATTTCTGTTTATTGTTTTATACTTTCACTATGAAAATCATTATGCGCGACTTTATTGTTTATCAGGAATTGTTCGCGAAAGCACAGATGGCAGTATAAGTCTAATCAATGTTCCGATAGTCACGCCTAATTGCGAAATAATTGTACCTAACTTAACAGTCCACGTAAGTAATTATCACGAACTATAGTTTCAGAATCATCCTATTCAATGCTTAACCCAAAGGAAGATGTGTACAATATTTACGACTTTTGATATTTATATGACTCTTTTGTATTTTATAATTTTATATTTTTATACAATTACACATATAATTTTCTTTTTTTATTATACTTATCATTTTTTATTACTTTATTCATTTTTTATTATATTCAAATTAATAGAACATTATAGAACAAGATGTGTGTGTGCATCATATTTATTTATAATTGACAGATAAAACCAGGCGATCATATTCTAATCACTGGACCTAATGGCTGCGGTAAAAGCTCTCTCTTCCGTATCATCTCCGGTCTCTGGCCCGTTTATGATGGAACTCTTATTAGACCAGCTGAAAGGAATTCTTCCGAACATGGCAGACCTGCTTTATTTTATATCCCACAAAAGCCGTATATGACAGTGGGTTGTCTCAGAGATCAAATTATCTATCCAGCACATTCTGGGTCCATATTTATAATTTTATAATTAGCTCGACTTTTTTATTAAAATGTGAATAGGAAAGATATACATTGTCGACAATTCGTTGTAGGTCGGAAAATTGCTCGGATGAAGAGCTGCTACAGTTATTGGATGATGTGGACCTACGAAGTATCGTGGAACGGGAACCAGAAGGCTTCGATGCAGAAGGCGATTGGGATTCTACTCTATCAGGTGGCGAGAAGCAACGGCTCGCAATGACGCGACTTTTTTATCACGCTCCACAATATGCTTTGTTAGACGAGTGCACAAGCGCTGTCAGTCTCGAAGCTGAAGGAATAATGTACGAAACTGCGAAGAAAAAAGGAATCACTCTGTTGACCATCACTCATCGTATACCGTCGCTCGCTAAATATCATAAGTTATTGCTGAAGTTCGATGGAGAGGGTGGCTGGACCTTTGGCCCATTGAATATGGATGGGTTATCGATATTACCGAGTCGGGAAACTAATATGCAAGATGCGGAACGAGAAAAAGAAAAAAGCCACTATCATGTATTACATGTACGTTAAATGTTTATTCTGTATGAATGTATGTGTATGTCTGATAAATATTTACTTGTGTTAAATTATTATCAGACATTAATCCATCTAGCTCTTCATACATTGAAAGCAACACTTTCTAGAGAGAGCAACACTTTAAGATCATCTCAAGTACAATCTTAAAATCCCCATAAGTAAAACGATAACGATAGTGTGTGTGTGTGTGTGTCGATAGATTATGTGGCAAAGATTTGATCAAAATCAGGTCAACAGACCCTGCAGTCAATTGCATCCGCATATGTTTAGCTTCTACCGGCAGAGTTGACCGAAATCAAATAGCAAATCGACTTGAAATCAAGCAGGCCGTCAAACTGCCGTCATCGCTACAAGTTCTATTTCTGTCAATCTGCTGATATAGTATGTTAGAAAATTCTGTCAAATTTATGGACAGCAGTTTGGAAACATCGTCGGATAGAAAAGATTCTGCGTTTGTTTGATGCCTTTCTGTCATTAAAAATTTATAGCAGATTCTGCTTAGATGCCAAGCATTTGCAGAGTTTGTAGACAAGGGAGGTGAAGCCGGAAGTTGGCAGTTTAAGACTGTCTACAAGATAGAATGAGAGACTGTCTTGTCACTCTATCTTAAACTGCCAACTTCCGGCTTCACTTCCCTTGTCTACATGCGAACGCTTGGCTTCTGAGCAGAATCTGTTATCTTGTAGATAGTCTACAAGATAGAATGAGAAAGCAACAAGGCCAAGGTTCAACGTTTTTCAACTCCCGGTTTTCCCCCTTTGAGAGAATGCTCGATCTAGTAATATGTCATCATTGATAAGAACGAACTATGGCCCCAATATTTATAGTTTATTCTTATTTCAGTATTATATTAAGTAATATCTTGAGATACTAATATGGTTCGGTAATTTATAATGTCTTAAGATTGTATTTAACACGATCCTATATAAGGACGGACTATGAATACCGACCTATGAACACCGGTCTAAATCTGTATGTTTTATTACTTTATATCACTAATGCTGCTACTAGATGTCGCATCATATGTAAGCGCCATGAAATTAATCTAAACTATAGAGCATTACAATTTCATGTACGAATATTTTATCATGATTGTCATTGGTTAATCAAGTTGGTCACCGTTCGACAGCTAAAGTGTTTACTTCTGAAAGTATTATTTTCTGCTTTTGATTAACAGAATAGTTAAATGTTCTAAACCATTCTTGGTTTATGAGAAGTTTGTGGGAAAAAATTGAAATCAAAAGATATTATGATTATCGAGATTATCCATAACGAATTCACCTCGGTGAAATGCATACTTTTTTCATTCGGTCAACCTTCAATTAACAGCTATCGGAAGTCTAGATTATATAGTACAGAATTACATCAAAGTTTCTTTAATTTAAAATTTTTTCTAAATTTAATTTTTTGATATCACATCATATTATATAATTTCTATTTCTTCGATTTTTAATTAACTTATACATATAACACGAAATTGTCTTCGTAAAAAAAGTATAAATAAAAGTTCTAATACTAAGTTTTAATACTTACATCTAATAGAGGTTTAGATGGTTTCTTATACAACTTCGGATATTTTTAAGATACAATACAAAAAAGTATTATTATTATTGAATAACTAACCTATTATTATTATTATTTATACTTAATATGAAAAAGAAAACGATTAATTCTGTTTTTGAATTCAATATGATTTCATATAGTTATAGTTACATAATTACATACACATGTGTGTGTGAATATTATTTTTTATTTTTATATATTTTTTATTGTTTTTAATACTCAATTGTTTTTTTTTTTTTTTTTCAGGAGCTGCGTGATATACATCCTGAAAATACCTACGTGGGAATCAGTTAAAAAATAAATTTTATGAAACTTTATATTACAAATAAAATAGAAAATATAAAAATAATAGTATGGAAAAATGACTATAGAATACGAAAAAAATGTATCTATTATATATTTTTTCACATATACATAGATCATATTCTATCTTTCATATCGTATTTATAACGTAATATAGTAAATACGAAAAATGATAAATTATTATGGTGGGTGGATACATGTGAATGTACATATATTTAGGATTGTGTATTGTAAAAAGGCTTTATTTTGGAGTGGTCGAGAATGCGATACATTAGATTTTTAAGTGTTAGAAATACACATTTTTAAGCGTAATAAAATATGTATCACAATTGCAAAGAAAAGATTTATTGAACTACAATTGCTTTTATAGATGGTTTTTTTTTTATCTATGTCCAATCACATTTCAGATGGTTAACTAATTTTTTTAAAAATATGCATTGAAATAAGATAAGACTGTTTTGACGTATTTTGAAGTATTAGGTGTACAACTTTGCTTCCGCCGTTTTTTTCCGAAATTCGAGGCTTTATTGTAAAAAACTGGTTATACATTTATGATTCAAAGTATTGTCCATCGCTGGCCACTACTTTCTCCCATCTTTCGGACAGCGTACGAATCCTGCGTCGAAAAAACTGGTCATCTTTTGAGGCGATCCACGAATCGATCCAATTTTTTACTTCTTCATAAAACCAGAAGTGCTGGGCGTGTGCCATTGATCGAAACAAGTGATAGTCAGAGGGAGCAACGTCTGGAGAATACGGCGGGTGGGGTAGGACTTCCCATTTCAACGTTTCCAAGTATGTCTTGACCACTTTCGCAACATGGGGTCGTGCATTGTCATGCTGCAAAATCACTTTATCGTGTCTCTCGTTGTATTGCAGCTGTTTGTCTTTCAATGCTCGGCTCAAACGCATCAATTACGTTCGATACCGATCGCCTGTGATTGTTTCAATCGGTTTTAACAGCTCATAATACATTCTGTCAAAAAAGTACCGAGAATTGGTCAATAAAACACAAAATATTTATTATTCATTCAAATTTATTGTATCGCCTTCAAAGTAGGCCCCTTCCAAAATAATACATATGCCAACAAATAATCCAATCATCAAAACATTTTTTAAACGCATTTTCCGGAATCGACTTCAGTTCTCGCCGCGAATTCTTTTTTATGTCTTCTATCGACTGAAAACGGGTGCCTCAAAGTGGTAATTTGAGTTTTGGAAAGAGAAAAAAGTCAGCCGGAGCCATATCAGGTAAATACGGTGGTTGTTCGATGATATTTGTTGAGTTTTTGGCGAGAAATTCGTTCACAATGATAGCCTTGTAAGATGGTGCGTTATCGTAGTGCAAAATCCATGAGTTTTCTTTCCACAAACCTGGCCTTTTTCAACGAATTTGCTCTCTCAAACACCGCATAACGCCCAGATAATATTCTTTATTTACCGTCTGACCCTCTGGCAAGAATTCCGAGTGCACAACACCGCGATAATCAAAGAAAACAGTCAAATCAACAGGCAAATCTTCCACCACATTTCGACCGCTTTTGAATGCACTGTACCACTCATATGCACGTGTTTTTGATAAAGTCGATTCACCGTAAGCCTTCTGTAACATTTTCAGCGATTCGGCACACGAAATTCCATTTGCAATACAAAATTTGAGACAAATTCTTTGTTCAATATTTTTATCCATTGTAAAAATCGCAAAATACACTTGAGATGAACTGACAAAATCGAGCACTGTAAACAAATTAAATGACAGATCGCGTTCAAACTTCACGTCAGGATAGAGGACAGTTGTGCCAACTTAGCAACAAAAAGAATTTTGACAATCCCTTTAAGCGGACTCTTTAAATGATCAATTCCCGGTACTTTTTTGACAGAATGTATACTACGCCGAGCTGGTCCCACCAAATACAGAGCATGACCTTGGAACCGTGAATATTCGGTTTGGCCGTCGACGTGGAAGCATGGCCGGGAACTCACCATGATTTTCTGCACTTGGGGTTATCGTAATGAACCCATTTTTCGTCCCCAGTCAATGCGATGCAGAAATCCCTTCCGTCTTTGTTTTTCAATCAGCTGTTCACAAGCAAACAAACGCCGTTCAATATCTCTCGGCTTCAACTCGTACGGCACCCAATTTCTTTGCTTCTGAATCATTCCCATGGCTTTGAGGCGTTTTGAAATGGCTTGTTGAGTCACTCCCAATGATCGTGTTAATTCTTCTTGATTTTGACACGAGTCTTGATCAAGTAATGCCTCCAATTCTGCATCTTCGAAAACCTTCTCTCTTCCACCGCTATGCCGGTCTTCGACGTCAAAATCACCGTTCTTGAAGCGTTGAACCACTCACGACACGTTTTTTACTAATAGGCCTCACCATAAGTATTTGAGAGCATTCGATGAGCCTTAACCGCAGATTTCTTCATATTGAAGCAGAAAATTAAAACCGCAAATGACGAGAATTTGGTTCGTAAACTGACATTTTCAATCGAAAATAACTTTATGATGCAGACACAAATCAACTAATGTTTCTATGGGGTTGTTGACAGATGCTCAAGTTTATTGTATGACGTCTGTGATCTATTCGACCACCACTTACCGCTAAAGCCATCTATAGGAAAACGGCGGAAGCAAAGTTGTACACCTAATACATGTACTTCTCGTTTTGAAAAAATAATTGTTGGAAAAAATATTATTTGGACATAAGTTTGTTAAATGTTAGAGAATACATTGAATTGCGATTGATTTACTACTCAATTTTAATAAAGGTTTGAAGAGCAAAATTATTTATTAGGAAAATTTGTATAAATACAAACAATAAAATATTACAGGTTCATTTTTTTCACTCCTTATCTTTCTTATTTACCCTTTTATTCTAAAAAATTTTAAACATTAATTTTTTAAACAAATTCATAAACTTGTTCCATTATGATAAATAAATCATGTGTAAATAAATAAATAAAATAAAACTTTTTTATTCTATGTTCACACTATGTTTACACTAATATTACATTATAAATATTATAATATTTTTATTCATAAATATTAAGATTCTGATAATAATCAATAAATGCGAATACAATACCATTTTTTCACCGTCAAACTTTGTACCAAATAATATCATTTTGTGAGAATTTATGTACATTTCACACTTTTTAATAGATTAACGCGCAATTACTTTCGGCCAAACAAAATCTTAACTCAAAGCTAAAAAATGTACGACACAAATTAAATTGATTACCAATTTCATAATACTAATACGTATCTTTAAACCTTCCTCCCATTTCGCAGTATTACAAAGAACGTGTTACGAAAATATCATCTCAGCTAGGATTCAAACCTGGAATCTATTCAGGGCGGGTCTTTTACCATTAGCTAAATCCATTAAAAGCGTGAAATGTACATAAATTCTCATAAAAATGATATTATTTGGCACAAAAAGCCTGACTAAAAAAATATGATACAATATTTATACTTATTGATTTTTCATATAATCATATAATCATTCATATAATCATATTATTAAAAATATTATAATAATATAGTAATTAAGGATAATATAAGTATTAAATTATTTTATTCGTACAAAACGTAGCTAAAAATTATTTCTGGCTTCTTTCAATGTAAGATCACTATTCAAAGAAATCAAGAAAAGAAAAACAGTTGATAGAATTTCTCTTTCGAACATACGAAGCAACTTTCTTCCATGTCTGTTGCGCAGCTGCTGTGCAACTGCAATAATAGCCGCGGCTCGCGCATTTAATAATTTACGCTCACACGGGTAAAAATTTAATTACGTATGTTTCTTTGTTTTGAAAGCGATCGCAGGGCGACAAGGCGAGTGACGGCGGGGGTGAGGACGAGAGGTGGCAGCAGCGGCAGGGGTGGGAAGACCTACAATTCCCGATGAGCTTACATCCAGGAAACCCCGCAAACGCCAAACGTCGATACGCCGACTCTCGAGCCGGCGGCAGCCATCTTGGGGGGTTGCTGCTTGCGTTCCTCCTCTCTCGCGAACTCTTGATACTCCAAAGCAATTTCGGCGTTGTTGATCTGATGCCGAGTAAAATCATAATGATAATTAATGAACAAAACTAAAATTTTGGACGAATTTTTTGTCAACAAAAAACTTATCCTAAATTATCCTACCCATTTAAATACCCAAATTATCCTAAATCATAATATCGTTGTTTAGGAAATAGTGAGGTTACATAGTATTTTCAAAACTTTCTCGATAGCTTTGTGACACATAATCTCAATTTAATTTTGTCAAATCACGATTGATTTGTATGTGAAGCTCTTCGTAATCAGGCATGATAATTATTTAAAAATGTAAAAACTTAAATGATTAAAAAATAAGATGTACTGATATGTAATTTATTGATAACTTGCTTCAATAAATCTGATTGTGTCCAAACAAATTTGGTCAAAATTAATAAAAAGAAATTTAGGACACAAAGTAATCTCAATTGCTATGTAAACTATATAATTTATAAACTATATAATTTATTTGATAAAAATTTAATTTTTCCTATCCTTGTCGCTAATAACTATACAAACATGATGATCTCCATTCTCAAAAGAACAGCAAGCACATGTTATGTTGACCCAATCAGTTCAATTGTTTACCCACTCACAATAAATGTCCTCAATCAAATAATCAAAATCCTCCATCCGCTTCAATGCACACATAAACACATCGGATGCCACTGTAGCACAAGTCGATAGAGCAAACTACGAGTAATAAACAAGTTTTTTTAGCAAAACATGACTTTCAATGGCTGCATTCAGCAGAAGAAGCAGCTTTGCAACTGTTGTAAAAATCCTAAATCTAATTGGCGTATGCTCTTATTCTTTGTTGAATTTAAGAATATACGCCAATTAGAATCACGATTTTTACAAGAGTTGCAAAACTGCTTTTTCTGCTGAATGCAGCCATTGTATCTACGTCGGCAGATAAAGTTGTCTTTCTAATAATATTAATTGAATAAGACAATTGATTGGGTCAACAAATAGGATTGTACCTCGAAACCCAAACGTTGAATGTAATCTTCTAATATAATACACATAAACTAGGCATTTTCGGATGATATTTATGTGTATATGATATTTTTTTCTTGTTAGATGTGAAGACATAACCTTCAAGTTTGTACAGTACATCTGAATTACCCTGTATAAAAGATATATCCATGTATGTTTTCTATCTTTTATATGTATTTTCTTATATGTTTTCTTTCTCTTATATGTATATGTATGTATCTCTATTCTATGTATGAACAAGAAAAATAAGAAGAACTAAGACATAATTAAAAATATAACTATAACGTTGTTTCTTTTTTATAAGAAGTACAAAATATCCTCCAGCTGCTTCTTCTGCTGAATGCAGCCATTGAAAGTAGTCATGTGTTGCTAAAAAAACTTGTTTACTACTCGTAGTTTGCTCTATCGACTTGTGCTACAGGGTCATCCGATGTGTATATAATTATTATACATTTATATATGATTATACATGAGCAATTTTTTCTCAAACTGCTTCTTATAAAAAAAATATATTATAAAAATATATTATAAAAAAATATATTATATATGATACTGTTCGACAAAAGAAACGCACAAAAACAAGATATAATAATCGTCCTGTTGTTTTTTGGATGCTGGAATAATAAACCGGAATACGTTCCGGTTTATTAAATTATTCGCTTCACAATATTGAGAAATTTAAAATTAAAATTGCAAAAGGAGGAGTATTTTGACATATTATAATGACGATATGTGACGTGTTAGAGAAATTTATCAATCAAAATTAAGTATGTTGCAAGGGCTTTTAGCTCTTAAACAGAATTTGTTGTATCAGTTAAAAAAATATTGATGATAGATATAGTCAAAGTTGCGATTTACATAGACTATTAACGATCTATGAAATATTTTTTAATTATGCTTGAAACTTGAAGGTTTCTTTGAAGTTATAATGCCAAAATATACTAAAATAAATCTTTTTCCAACTTTAACTGCAAATTTCTTACTGTGACGCGATAGAGCAAATCAGTAAACAGAATCGTATTCAGCGTTCAAGAAACAATTATTCTCGTTTTTGTGCTAGAAAGAAAATAATTTTTTGTTAAACAGTGTCATATATAAACTATTATAATTGTATATATTTATAATTTATATCATACAATTCAATCGCAATTTTTCTTTTTATAAAAACAATGCACAAATCATTAAAAACTTTTTTTTTTCTTATTATTTTTCCAACGGACAAAGATTATTCAAAAAGAAGAAAACATAATTACAATATTTATACAAATCTGAAATATAAAATTTTTTATCGAGGATTTTTTAAAGCATTATATAAATGTTAGCAACGACCAGTTTCTTTTAAAAAAAAATCTCTTAAATCGAGAATTTTGTAAATCGGAAGCTATTTGCTGGAACACTCCACATCCTTATACCCTGCATAGTCGGCTGTTTTAGTCACAATTGAGTGATTAAATTGCGTCGAGGGATGACAGCAACAGTGGTAATCGTCCGTGATTAAAAATCTAGTCTGACAAGATAGCAGCTATCTTGTCGGCAAAGCGATTGCGGATTATCCCGGTACGATCATGATAAACGTTTTGATCACGGTTACTTAATTAAGTCTGCGGCTTATATAAGTACGCAATGGGAGCAATCCCTTCTTTTATAGAGAGATATCACGTACGATATTGTTCGGATATGTGAAACATATATCACGTCTG
Source organism: Crematogaster levior (assembly GCA_901521435.1). Taxonomy (NCBI): domain Eukaryota; kingdom Metazoa; phylum Arthropoda; class Insecta; order Hymenoptera; family Formicidae; genus Crematogaster; species Crematogaster levior. The sequence goes on along the minus strand of CABEGB010001404.1, from coordinate 45,162 downwards.
CACGCGCAATCGTTTTTAGCAAAATAGTAAAACAGTCAAAAACATTTTATTGAATATATTGATACAAAAATACTTACCCACAGACAACACGCCTAAAAGAAGTTTTAAAGAGGTCTTTCTTAAGATGTTTTTAAGACTTTAACGGACGTCTTGGAAATATCTTTAAGACTTTCCAAAAGTTGTCTTTTATAAAACATTTTTTGGAACATGGACAGGTGTGTTTACATTATAATATTTATCGATATAACATGGACCGATAAAAATATTTATTTATCGGTCAGTTAATTTGGTACTAAATATTTTGAATTATTTAGTGTCAAAAACGATAAAATTAAGGCAAAACTGTTCCGAAACGCGTTAACAAAAAGAAGAATACAAGATAGAAACGGAAATGATTCTGATATATCGATATATCAATGATTTAATATTTACATTACACAATTTTGCTAACCATAAAATCTATTTCTGTTGTAATTTATAGTTCATTATCAAAGTTATTATATGTAAATATTAATATTTATTTATATTATATTCTTATCAAGAAACGTTAGCTTCTCTTTCGTATTTTTCTTGTTAACTTCTTTTTGCATTTTTTGTATTATTATTTTTTATTTTATACATTTTTTAAAAATAATCTTAATAAAATAAGACATCTACAAACGCTTTAGAAACGTCATAAATTGGGACATAAAATGTCTTAAAGATGTCATATTGTTCTCTGGGTATTCGATTTTTTTGCTGGAGTAAAATATTTTTTTTAATATCATTTCTATCTGCTGTAATCTAACTGTAAAAAATATTTTGTGTACAACATCCAATATAATTGTATGAATTATATCAATTTATACCAGAGAGTTACATGTAGTCAGGAAGAATGAAAAAAGTAAAAGTTTATGTTCTTTTATTTCTTTTTTCTTTTCCTATATTATTATCTTAATATAATTTTACAATATTATTTACAATATTATTTTCTCAATTTCATTAATATATTGTTGATGATTTTGTATATGGATTTTCAACACGATTATCAAAGTTAGAAAGAACAGAAATGAAAGTTTTTACAATACTATATTAAATATTACAATTTTTACAATACTATATTAAATATTACTTAGTATTAACTTTAAATATTATTGTTTGTATTATATAATATTAAATAATAAGTATATAATAAATTCATATATTGTACATTATAATATATATCATTTCATATTTATTAAAATTGTATTAAGCGTTTTCGAATGCATCCACAGCTCACAAATCCATTTTAGATCATTGAAGGTCTTTTGCCTTTTTGTCACTTTTGAATCTTGATGAAATAAGATTGTTAATTTTGTTAGATACTATTTAGGTGTAATATCGGCTTATAAACACAATAAACGAACGAGCGTGCACGAGCGGCGCGCAGCCGGGTGGCACGCGCCATGTGTAATTCAATCGGTTGCTCGAACGAACCGTCCATGGATCAGGAAAGGTGGACGGTAGACATATCCTAATCCCAGGGAAACGGTTACGGCATGTATAATCATCTTGACGACACTTCTCCGCCTTATTTTCTTAGCTGGCTCTTCGTAGGCAGATGCGTCGATTCGATTATAGCTCCTTCACCCTTTTTTTCGAAATAAGAAACTCGAGACATGTTATTTCTGACACGTATAACACAGCTCAACAAAAGTTGAAAAAAGAATAATCATTGGTAGTTTGTTTGATGTTTGATGTTTGATGTTTGATCTTTTACATCAGAAATGTTCTAACATGTCACAATTTTGTTTAAAGTTATAAAAAAGAAAAATTGTTTTAACATAATTCCTTCAAAAAAAATTATACATGTATTTAAAAACTATATATATATATATATATATATATATATATATATATATATATATATAGTTTATATATATAAAAAACAAAAACCAAAAACAAACAAAAGGGGTCATAACAGAAAGAACTTTATATAATTATTTATAAAATATATATATTCTTTCTGTTAGAAAACCTCTTTCTGTTTGTTCTTTTTGTTTTTTTGTTTTTTTGTTTTTACAAAAAGTGAAGTTTGAGAATAAATTGTTTATACATATATGTAAATCCATCATATATAAATATATTATACATGATTATACATAACATTATACGATCTAATCACAATTTTTAATTTTTTTGTAAAAAACAATGAAAAAGTTATTTCTTAATTATTTTTTTATTATTTTTCTTTTATGAATATATGTTCTATAGTTATATAATACATAAACATAACAACATATAACCTGTTGAGAAAAATTAAGTCTATTTTGAAATAATTATTAAATATATTATTAGAATTGTTAATCTTTAAAAGCAATTTATTAAAGATCAAGATTGGTTTTCAAATATTAAGTATATTACACTGCAAAAAAATTGTAAATTTAACCTATCTATCTAAAGATCACGAATGATTTAAATCTGTATGTATGTATGCGTGCGTATGTGTGTGTGTAGTAAATCCATAAATTTTAAGATTGGATTTATATTTAATAATTTGAAAAAAAATTCATAAATTTGTAAAAACTCGAAGATTTTTTTGTTATCCAGCATATTGTATTTTAAATTTGTTAGTTTTGACAGAAATTAACAATCAAAACATTTAAATTCAAATAAATAATTGAATAATTGAAAATATAAAATGTTTTCAGTTGCTTAACAATTACATTTACAACTTTTCCGCAAATCAAACATTTAATTATAAAACCTTATTAATTTTAATTTTAATTTTTATAATAAAATTTTTTGAAGACTTAAAGTTCTGAAAATTCAATTTTGAATAAAATATATCTTTATAATATCTAGTCTAGATATAATTTCTAACATATAATTTCTTGAACATGTTACATATTGTAACTGGCATTAAAGTCAACAATAAAATGATCTTTTTTTAACAATAATTATATAAGTTTTTATATTATAAATTTCTTGAAATTGTGACGTAAAAGAGCCAAAATTTTTATCAATACAGAAGAAAGTTACAAAAAATGATTGTTCTTTTTTCTTTGAGTAAAAACAGATGTTTAGATGACAGTTACTTTTTGTTGAATCTCGTAATAGAAACAATATATTGAAAAGAGAGAAAAGGAAAGGGAAATAAAAATTAAAAAATAAAATTAATAAATTTTTTATATAATCGAGTATACCTAGGGAGGAGGGAAATAGAAATGCATTCAACATTAAGAAATTATGGAAAATAATTATTTTCTTTCAAAAGTTTGAAAAGAATATTGTAATCATCAAAAAAACACAAATTGGGGAAGGGTCTAAAATAAATACAAATTTATTTTAAACTTACTTCTATTTATTTTTTATCTTCATTAATCACATATTATTTCATTTTTAATAACTCAAATAAATTGCGAATTGTAAAAGTATAAATTTAACATATCTATGTTTGCGTGTAACCAGAGAGGTAGAAGATTTTAATCCTCCTGCATTCAAACTCCTTGCATACAGATTTGCACGTGGTCATCATGTAAAGAACGCGTGTGCGGGGGCAAAAGAGTAATTGAGTTCACGTGCGTGTTTACATAATTTGTAATGGTGCTTAATCTTTTCTTTGATTTTGGTCGCGGGCAAACACAGGTGCGTCACAAAATACTCCGTATCGTACCTGCCGTCGTTTCGTTGCTACACGATGATTCTATGTATTCACAATTTGAATAGGAAGCGAGGGAAAAAATGAGAAGGGTGATTGAATACGAAGCAAGAAAGAACTCACAAACTCCGGTTTCAATAAAGTGTTTTAATAAAATTTATTTATACGTGGAAAGATCATAAATTTTTAAATTGGCAATTTTCTAAAAAATAAAAAGTTAAAGTGGAAAAATATAATTTTTAACTTTAAAGATACTTTTCAATTATTTTCATTGATATTACTTTTATAAATTTTTTAACTATTTTGGATTTTTGGTTTTAACTTAATACATATTAAAGTTTTTACTAGTATTTTTCATAACTTTTTCTGGTAGCTAAGTGTTTTAGCTTATAATTACCGTAATGTAATTTTAATTTCTTATAATATTCAATTACAAGTATATAGTTTTAATCTTTAAATTTATGATTTAGTTCTTCTAAATTTAATTACTTTTATAGTCTTTTTTGGTCTTTTATGACAAAAAATAAGGTAATTAAGCATATAATTATATGTAAAATTTGTCTAATCTTTTTATAACTTTCTCAAATTAAAAAAAAATTTAATCACCTTTTTTTTATTTCTCTTTTTACTTACTTTACTTTAATGCTTAATTAACTCTGAACTATTTAATAAAATCATTGTTAATTAAACTTATCGTTAAGATAGAAGAAAAAGAGAATGGTTTTTATGAGGCTCACATGAATACCGTAAACCTAATCGATTGGAAGTGTAAGCCAATACCAGGTTGTACACACGACGTGTCATGAGTCCTGGACCCATCTATGCAACCCGCTTTTTCTCTCTTCCTTTCTCTTCGTCTTCTCTGCTTATGTATTAATTGTGCATGTACAATAATTAACATAGATAACATTTATTTTTTTAAATAATTATAATACAAAACGAACAAATCAGAATACAAATTCAAACTATTTTTCGTATTTATCTTGTCCATATACATCTATATTCCAATATCTTTATAAGAAATGCAAAGTTTAAAACTCAGAGTGTGGGGGAATATTCGAAATCTCGAAATCTCTCCGAGTTTCGAAAACTTTGCGCTATTTTTGTGATTCAAAACTCTCGAAACCTGAAACGAACGCAACCCGCCAAAAATCTTGATTGACTTGATTTGATATTGTTCTAACAATGGGATAAAATAATTTTTAACTAATTATGTTTAATAAAAATTTGCAACTTAGTTTTCTGAAAAAATATGGTTAAGTTTTTTAGTTTCTGACCAAATAATCCTTTTTTTTTAATTCACAAACTTTTAAATTCCAAAGTTTCGAGAATTTCGAGGCCTCATAAAGCTTGGGACTCGAGTTTCGAGAACTTGAAAGTCAGGTTTCAATCCATTTCTATTTAAAACTTGCTTTTATTAAATATACAATTTATATTAAGTAAATTAAGTAATTATGTCTTTGTTATTTATCATACGTATAAATGTAAGCTAATCAAAAATATATTTTTTAACTATTTCTCGCACTTTTAATCACTAATTAATCTCTTAATCACCAACTCTTTTAATCATTTATTATGAAAATCTGTTATTCTCTAAATTACATTACATTAAGAGAAGAAAATCAACTTTGTTTATTATTAGAGTTTATTATAGTCTTCTATTAAATGTGTTGGACACTCTCGATATATATATCGACTTTATATATATATGAAATTTCGGATGAGCGGAAAACATGATCCTTACTCTCACCGGTACCCTCACGCTGATACGATGACACACAACATGGTGATGACGGTGTGTCGTGCTCGTGCGGTCGACTTCCTCTTCCTGTGTCCGCATATCGAAACTACGTAGTCAGATGTTCCGTCTGTACTTGCCATTCGGTACTCAGGATTATGATGAGACAAGATAATCGAATATATATTAGAATAGTCAAGCATGCATGATGAGCATACAAAATAATAATAAATTTGAAATACAATACATTTACATATATACTTCAATTATTGAATTTATTTAAATTAATTTTTTCCACATTTATTTTATGAAAATGATATCCCTTTCTCGCCTCGTTAAGGCACATATTTCATCGTAAAAAGAAAAAAAACATTTTATTATATAATATATTATATATGAACCCGTTAAGGGTGTTACTGATGTCAAGGGTGAACAGATGATATTGCAATAATAATAAATAATGTAATAATAAAAAATAAAACAACGGAATAATATATTAGAGAAAATGTTGTATCTTAGTTATATTGTGTCTAAATTAATAGAGAATATTAACTCTAAATTCATATCCATGACGTGATGTAACGCCAAATTGTTGTTCAAGTGACAAATGCTTTAGGAAAGCGACGCAGGATCTTCGCATATTGAGGAGAACCTACGATCGAGTTCACCGTTGACTGGTCAATATCCACGAAAAGGAAGGCATTACAAGCCGGTGATCTCGAGAAGGGTATCGAAGAGCAGGACCACCGTGATCGGCGTGCGGTAATGGTATCTAGAGAAAATATAATACCTCCCTTCCAACCAACTAAGATGATATGTATCATCTGTATAACCACGTTATGGAGGAAATCATGATTGCTGAATGAACGATTAGTACCCCAAATTACTGATGTCAATACACGTTGTTCGACAACAGCAACGATTTGATTAAATAATTAACCCTGGAATCCTAAACATGAGTAAAATTTATCCAGACCTACTTTAGATGAAATAAATTTGAAAGAAATATGTGTTTGGTTTTTTTATTATAATTTTCAACTTTATTTAATCGCAAAAAAATTTTTTACACTAATTGAAAGAAAGTAATAAATTTCGATTGTTTTTCTGAGAGTTGTAAACAAAAATTTGAGAGTTGTAAATAAAAATTTACTTGTGTTTAAAATTTACGTAAGTATTAGATGTTTAGGGTTCTTAAAAATATTACCTGGCTGGCTTGTGTAGGATATGAATATTGAACATAATTTGACTTCAAAGATACATTAATATGGATTTGTTCTTGAAAAAAAGGAAAGAAGAAGGAAATCTTGCTTGAGAAATGATATTTTATTAGTTTGATTTTTTCATGACATGTTTTTCGTTTTCTTTTTTTAATAATAATTTTGACAACATTCCTAATAATTATTTTCAAATTTTTTTGTTTTCAATTAGAAACTATATTTTTTCAGCAAAACTACAAAAAGTACATCATGTTGTTCCATCATTTTGCACGTCACTTTTACTAAAGACATATGTAAGTAGGGATACGCGTAAAATTTGGTATGTAGTACAGTTTCTGTTAGTGAAAGAAGAAGCGAGAAAGAGGAGAAAGGGAGACCAGACAAAGACAAAAGGAAGGAAAAAAGGGACAGAGAGCAATGGAGTGGGGTTTGATGGTACATAGTCAGTGAGCCGCTTTAAGGGGTGAGAGAGTGGGTGGTGGATAGGTGGTAGATCGCTAGTTAGCCAAGAGACATTGACATGCCATCCCGCCAGCATGGTAGTGTCTCCAAGAGTTGCGCACCCAAAAGTTGAAGTTTTGAAGAATTGCTTAAAATTGAATCAAAAGTGCTCTTTAAAATTAAAGTGGAAGATTTTCTACGAATTTAGATTTCGTTATCAATCGTTAGGTTGATCAAATATATAATTTCTTGAAAATAATTTAAATAAATGCACTCATTGGAGAACAATCATAATTTCAAAATAACTGGAATAGTGAAGTGTGCTAATATTACCCAAAATGCAAAACGTAAGATTATGTCCATCAGGATCAGATTAAACCTGTGATCAGAAAAATACGAAAGAAATTTAAGAAGTTTTGTGAAGTAAACAAGTGATAAATCAACGTACAACGAAAAAGAAGATAAAATCTCAGAGTTGCATAATGTGGAACGTAATAAATTTAATCTATAATTGAAACTAAAATACTAAAATATAAGTATTTCAATCCCATTCTCTGGATTTTTAATTTCTAAAGAGAATATCGAAAGAATGTGTAGAATATTTACGTAAAGAAAAAAATATGTCACTAAAAGTAAAATATTTTTAGTCGAAAAACATCGAATTATAATATAATAGATAACAAAATTTAAAAAATTAAAATAGAAAAATGTGCGTGAAATATCTAAAATACAAGGGTTCGGTAACATAATTTTTTTTAAAACAAAGTTAAGAGGAGAGAGAATTTAAAGTTAATAACACATAAATTAACTAAGTTTACGTTAAAAGATACTTAACAAAAACTAATACAAAAACTAACTCAATTAAAGTTAAAAATTATATTTTTTTACATAATTAATGCTTTGTACATTTTAAATTTAATTACGCATTTAATATAATTAAAAGTATAAATAAATAATAATCTTTTATAAGAGAAATATATTTTTCTTTATATAATAACTAATACATTATTTAAATACATTATAGTTGTATAATAGATATATTATAGCGTATAAAAACAAAATTGTAAATTAAGAATAATGAAAAATAATCAAGACAAAATACTAATTGTAGATAGAGCAAGTCAAACTGAACAAAAAAATTATGTACCATTCTACGAATTATACAATAGTTATCAAGGGATTAATTAAACAATATTAGCGAACAAGTAGGTAGAAAGTGAAAAGATGAGCTCTGAAAGAACTCATCCAAAATAACTTGAATTTGTTGATGATCTCTTAGCAACAGCAAGTGGTGTATAATGCTAATTGCATAAATCCTGTTTATTATCACGAACCACATTTGCCTTTGCCAGGAAATCATCAACAGATTCAAATTATTTTAAATTGTTTGCAGAAATCATTCCACCGCATCGTGCGTATTCGACAAACTTCTACGCATTGTGACCATTTTCACACTTTAATATTAAATCTAACTTAAAGTATAAAAAAAGTTAATAAGTTAATGCATTAAAAAATAATTAATTCAAGTTAAAAATTAACACATTTAAAATTAACCTAGTTAAGTTAAAAGTTACTGATTTGTTTAAATTTTTAACTTAACTTTTAATTGTTTAATTAGTTGCTATACTACCCAACCTTGCTAATATATGATATACATAAAAAATATAAAATTTGAAACATTACGAAATAATAGGGTGTTTAAAGTGAAAAAATTTAGGTTTGAAGAAATCTGACCAATAAAATTATGAAAATATAGTGTGAAAACTTCGATTAATGCAAGAACTTTTTCTTATCAAGTGTTACGTTACATTGTGATCGTCGAAGTGATCGTTGAAGTGATTTGCCAATCAATTTTGAAAAAAGTTGGTTTTTCACCTCTAGTATACTAAGATACTAGAGGTGAAAACAAAAGTGATTAGACAGAAAGAAATCGAAGTCGATTAGTTATAAACCATTAGTTATAAAAAAATAAAGATTTTTGGCAAAGACTACTGAGTGTAAAGATCACATAAGAAGATGCAGGCATCGCGGATCTGTGAATGGGAATATCCGACGATAGGGGTTTTCTACAGAAGCCTCTAACAGGGACTGGCAGGTCTTCCAAGCCATAAAGGTACGTCTATACGCGTGTGGCGAGTCGTATGCACGTGCATTTTCCTTCTTCATTTCGGTCATTCATAAAAAGTCATTCATTGATTCATCTGGCTCAACTTTGCAGTTACATCTCGAGCTAGTATTAGCATTATTTATCGAGTATAATTACTGTTCATGATTCATTCATGTATAAGAAAGTGTCGATAAATTAAGAAAGATATTATCTTATACAAAACTGGAGATCTTTTCTCATGGAAATTAAAATACATAAATATATCAATCATTCACATGTATATTTTTGACACTCATGTTGTTAGTGCTAAAACAGAATATCTATAATTTTCTTTATTTAATTTTTATTATTTTTTACTATTAAAAAAATTAATAATGTTAAGAAAAGAAAATTTAAAAAAGGAAAAAGTCTTCTTTATAAAAGTTAAGAATAATATATGTACAAAATTTTCGCTGTACAACTCTTTGCAAAATTTATTGTATTTATCTTTAACAGAATTATTGCAAAGTACGTTATGAATAATTAAATATAAAATTAGTACTAAATTTTATAAGACATTCACAAAAATAAAACATTGAAACAAGAAAAAAGTTACACATTTTTCCTTTTAAATTTATCTCCTTTCAGAAAATATTTACCTTTTCTTATTACACCAAAGCAATGATAAAATTAATATTTCTAGTCAGGATAAAAATGTCCTAATTTGTCGTTCATGTGTTATTAAATCATAAAAAGTCAATGGCTTCAACTTTCTGCAGGTAAACTTATTTAATCTATCTTTAATTGTATATAGTAGCGTAGTACTAATAATTCACAGTGACGAAATAAATGTTTCTCATTTAAGAGGAAAGTCAATTTTATCTCGAAAGATATGTTACTTTTCCGAAGAAAATACATAATTTCGAACCCCTTGCAACACTTATTAAAGTTGATCATGTGTAACATAAATAACTACTTCCGCATTTACTGTATGTCGTGAAAAACAGCATCGATGGCGAGTGGCGGCTCGCGGTGAAGCTGCGCGCCGTTACCGGGACGACCGGAGAGGGCTGGACCAGCGCTAGCGCGTTTCCATAGGGAGAGGAGACGAGGGTTGCGAAGAGGAGGAGTGGGTGGGCGCAGTGGTGTGCATCCGGGGGATAGGCCATCGTCGAAAATTTCGCAGAGATGGAGTTTCTGCAGAATCATCACGCGGTTAACACCTCCGAACCGCCATATACCCTCGGTACAGGTGAGACTTGGAATTTTCCGCGTCACTTCTGTACCGTCGTGTTATCGCAAGATAATTATGAAGGCGGCAACGCGAGTGATAGTTGCACAGTGCGAAATTTCCTGCATACAGTTAGAGAATTGCATTTCTCAATCGATTATCCTTTGTGATAATACTTTGAAAATTGTGAACAGTTATGCTTACTAACTCATTGTCAGACTCCAAACACTTCAATTTAGTACAATTTTAGAAGAACAATCTAGTTCCCGAGTGTTCTCATAAAACAAATGTTCTCCAATAATCAAATATTACATGTAGTTAAAGTGATTCCTGCAAAAGTATGTATGTCAATTTCTGCAAAATATTTATAATTTTTCAGACGGGGAATTTGTGGAAAATCAGAGAGCCAATTCGTAATATTATTACTAGGATTTCTTTATGACAAAACAATAAAATTGTTTAATTACTTTATTAATGTTTATGTATCGAAAAGAATATCGCGAGTGCCTGCCAATATCAAGATTATTCCTCTTGACTAAATCTTTCATTTTCAAGTCTTATCGTAGTATAAAATTCCCTTAATCACATTTCTGAATCGTGATAAAAGGATGGTAAATCGCAAAAAAGTACCAGTGTTTTTTCAATTTTACAATATGTTTGTATTTATTTATCACAGCGTTTCCAGACAACACATATGTCTAAAAGAGGTATTAAAAATGCTTTAAGACATCATAATGTTTTATGGGTTCTTAGTACATAATTTTATTGATATTATACATATTTCATAGATAATTATATTCATCAAATGAAAGGAGACTAGTTGACGTCAAACTGGCATATATAATTGGTGAGCTACGAGCCGACTTGGTTTGTCAGACTTACACCGCAGTGATTCACCAATTTTTTGAAATCTAAATTCGATTTCCATTTAGGGATAAATAGATCTAAACTTATAAGAAATGGAAATCGAATTTAGATTTCAAAAAATTGGTGAATCACTGCGGTGTAAGTCTGACAAACCAAGTCGGCTCGTAGCTCACCAATTATATATGCCAGTTTGACGTCAACTAGTCTCCTTTCATTTGAGTTTTAATTTCTACTGGCAAAGAAAATGATCGTACGGTATAATTATATTCATGTATTATATTTATATTATTACTATTATTAAAATATCTTTTACTAACAATATTAAATTAGATTACTAAACACATGATATTTTTCAAATTTGGTGAATTTTCATATCAATTGAAAGACTTCTTTCAAATAGATTTATGCTTCAATGCTTCGAATCAGCAAAAATCATTCTTCGATAATTTGACGTGTTTCTTGAATCCTTAGGTACCGTGGATTGCATCGAGGCGACTATCTCATCTAGCCTCTGTTCTGGATCACTAGGGGTGCTTTCGGGTGACCACGGTCTATCAACCGACAATCAGAACGAGGAGGTAGCTGTCCTCGGCTCTGCTCTGCAGGGTACACTGCGCTTGCAGGACCTGCAGAGTTCACCGACTGATATCGGCGCTGACCAGGGCCAGCAACTTCCAACTTCTGGTCAAGCCGTGAGCGAGTTTGGCGGTAGCTTTTGGGTCGACGACATGGCAGGTTTCCCTCTACCTCCATTGGACTTGGATCCTTTACCTCCAGGATTGTTCAGCCCGTGCTCAGGAACGTACAAGTTGGTTGTCAATTTTATTTTTTCTCCTCATCTTTCTCCTTTTTTTAATTTTTCGTCTTTTAATAAAAAATGCTGGTTGAAAAGATGTCGAATTGATCATCAAGTCGAATAGATGTTGATTTAATATCGATCGATGCCTCTTCGATCATTTCTTAGTGAGTTTTTTAATATTATCTATTTTTATACTTGAAATAACTTTATACTTGGAAAACTGTGTCGAATTTATATATTTAATTCTGCTTAAGTAATCTATATAAATTAATTTCTGCAATCTTTATAATAAAAAAATGTTAAAAAATTATATACAGGATGGTCCTTAAATATATTCCGAAAATTAAAGGAGTAATAGATAATTTTTTTTTATAAAGAAAAGTTTATATATACTTTTTTATAAACAGCTTAGTTTTACGCGAAGATACAGATTGTCAGGAAAAAAATAATGTCATTTTCAATCTCGAAAGTGATTCCAATTATTTTCTTGAAGTTATATATTAGTGGCTAGTTAGTGGCTAGTGGACTAACTTTCAGCGATTGAAAATTTTGATATCAATGGCATACAGGTAATTATTGAGTTTCTTCTTTGATGATTACACGAGCCTGCGAATTTAAAGGTATTAAAAGTTGTTTAAGAACTATAGGTTCTTCTTATGTAATTTTGTGTACTGAATATGCGCGCAAATGTGGTCGCAGAAATTGCCTATCACATCAAATTTTTGAGAAATAGGGTCCAAAAATAACGATTTTGGCTATATTTATGAAAGTATTATAGAGAAAGTAAATTTGATGTCCTGTATTTTAACCGATTTAACTGAACAAATTCATTTACTATAACTTCATGTACTATTCTTTCTCTTTAAAATCAATTTTTGTTTATAAGCGTGCGGCTTTTTCTCAGCGAGATATGCCAGTTGGCATATCATGTATATATTCAACTTTCAACTAGTATATCTCGGTGAGAAAAAATCGCACGCTTATAAACAAAAATTGATATACCTATATATATGTATGGGTGTGTACTTCTATGTTCTCAAACATATGTATATACAATATACATATACACATTTTTTCATGCAATATTTGAATATTTGAAATATATTATGAATTTTAATTTTTCTACGGGAGAAATATTGGAACCGCCATTTATCATTTTGCAAATCTGATAAAAAATTTAAAATTAGTAATTTCAAAAATCCTTATACAAAATTTTCATCAAAATTATCTAAAAATCAAATTTATAAGTCCGCTATTTTGAATTTCATAAATCTGGCACCAGATTTAAAATTAGCGACCCCCAAAACTCTTTGAAATATATTCAGTTTATCTGTATTAGTGCTCAGTTCCTTCAACCTCCTGTGCTTTCAAAATTTCAGAACTTCTAACTGATATATGATGAGAAAAAAGCTGACAAACAAAAATTGATTTTGAAGAAGAAGGATAGTAAAACTATCAGTTAAGATAAGAAAAAATTTGCTTTCTTTGTAATACTTTCATATAATGAATAGTGAGAATCATATAGTGAATCTTTGTAATACTTTTATGTAGTGAATATAGTCAAAAGCATTATTTTTGATCGTAATTTCTGCAATTTGTTTTCAACGCACAAAAATTATAAGAAATCACATATAATTCAAAAAGAAGGATAATATTTGACTGCAAACTGGCTATATAACTTATATCCACAACGTTTCGATCATTAGTTCTGATTCTTTTCAAGTGAATATATTTTTAACCAGCTTTACGTATTAAAAGGAAAGGTGTTACATTATTATTATGTTACATATAATTCTTAAACAACAAAATCTCGCAGCTTTGTGTTATTACTCCGAATGTCTTACGGAAAAATATATGCTCATTGGATATTGCACGTCGCTGCAAGAGCCATAAGACTAGCAAGTACCAGAAAATTTGTTTCAATAGTTGTCACAATTTTTCTGTGATATAATTTGTTTTTTGAAGATTCTGTATCTCCTGTTTATGACAAGCTGTTTATGATAAAAGTATGTATATACTTTTCTTCATAAAATCACCTAAGAAGTTACTTCTTTCAGAAGAAGTGCTTCTTTCGTTACTTCTTACGGATTCTGCGCACACACACACACACACGCACGCGCGTACGCATTTTCTCTCTCTCTCCTATAATTACGCTTTTATTGATCCATGACAATTCGACAATTCGATGGAACCCATAAAATTCTTCCAGCTGGGGCTGCTCACGGAGCGAATGCGTGCCAAGGACGAGCAACGGTGCGAACGGCGAGGGCGTTGCCGACGTTCTTTTATCCCTGAAACATGCGGTGGTACATCCTGGAAGCCCGACGGCTGGCTATTACACTACTAGTGCCGGCTCTGCCGCGGCACATCATTATTCGCAGGACTATATGCAGAATCTGGGCCCGTCGGTCCCAGGTTCAGGTCCCTATGGTTCATCCGCCGCCATGTCCGTCAACGTGTCGATGAACATGACTATGAACATGAACATGCATTCTGGGTAAGGATCTTCTTTCTTTTTCTATCAAAATCAGCCAAAAAAGGTTCACTAAACCATTATTAATCTTTTTTATTATTTTTATTCTAATTATTATCTACTAATTTTATAATATACACAATTACTCAATAAAATATATATATATATATATATATATATATATATATATATATATATACAGGATATCTAGAATTAGCATGCCACCTCTAGGCAGGTAAAGCAGATTAAATGACGATAAGTAGAAAAGTACTTTACAGTTTTGAATCTCTTAATAAAAAATGAATTAATTAATAAAGATCTGCGACTCAGCGTACGTTCGCGCGATTTGACAAAAAGAATCGGCAGTGTTAGGTTGATGTCCTACGATAGCCGTCTAGAGAACTAGACGAAACTCCGTAGTCGTGAACGCAGAGAAAAACATATATGTTAAGTCGTGAAAGGTGTCTACTTTGTTTTGGCCAATATTTATAAAAGATACAAATAGGACTCTGTGATTGGTTTATATTATCTTAATACATTACTTAGAGATGCTTTCCATTTAGTGACACAAATCGACACAAGCATCATTCTACCTTTTTTTAACATTCATAAATAACAAAGATACAATGACACTTGTGTCGACTTGTCGCTAAATGGAAAGCACCCTATGGTTTTAAACATAAGAACGGACTGTGAATACCGACCTTTATGTCCACGGCTACGACAGACGTAAGCACTTAACGTTTTTTGTCATCAGGGCTACACACACAAAATGCATAGCCTAAAATGGATCAATAAGCACCCAGAAAAAAATCGCCATATTGATTTACATAAAATGCGCATTGGTCCAGCGATCTTATATTATGTTTATGCTACGCTATGTATTTTGTGTGCAATAGCCACAGACTTCTATATATTACTCTAGACTGCTTTGAAGACGAGAAGTGAAGCCAATAGTCAAAAAGAGGGGATGGCAGTCATTTGTCTGGAGTCCAAAACCGATATGACTATAGCACTTTTTAAAATCTGTCTGAAATTTTTCAATAGAATATTTAAAAATATTACTTGCGCATTATATATTTTTAATATAAATATATAAATAATTATATATACATAAATATATAAATTATATACATATATATAAATATATAAATAATTATATACATATATATATATATATATATATATATATATATATATAAGATTTACATGTATAACATTTTTAATTCTGAAAATATTAATAGTATCAGTCAGCACAAGCTCTAAAATCGACAAAGAAAACATTTAAGATGTTTCTTTAAGATATCTGAAAGATATCTTAAAGTTATCCTATGCGTCGATTTTAAAGCTTCTAGACTGGGATGTAACAGTTATAGAAAAATGAAATATATTTATGGCAAATTTTACATCGATATAATTATTGCAAGATTAGAAAAATTAGTATGTAGGACGGATTAGAGGTTTAATAATTTTTGTAATTATAATATTTTCATCTGAAAAAGAAAAAGTGAAATCATAAATTTTCCAAAAACTACAGAAGATGAACTTTACAAAATGAACAGGTTCCTAATAAAATGTACAAAGTATATTTATTGCGATAATTAATATTTATTATTATATATAACCTCCTTTATGTAACGTTACAAAATCTTTAACTTCATCACTATAACGTCTACCATATTCGTTTTTATCTTTATTCAATACCTCGTTTCGTAGTAAGTTCAAAGATAAACCTTCAAACTCATTTTCCAGTAATGTCACAGAGTTTGTGCTTATAATTTATTTTTCGATTTTAAATGCTGTAATAATTGTCTCATATTTTTTACGGTTTTTACTTGTCGCCGAACTTTTTGTTGAAGACGTTTTATCTCTTTTTTCATTTTTTTTTCCTAGGACTATGTTCTAACTGTGTTTCTCTTTCATGTACAGTATTATTATTATTACATTTATTCTCGCTTTGTGTATCGTCCAAAGATAATACTATATAATTTTCATCAGGATAGCCCTCATTTTTCATGAAATTAGGATTATTGAAATCTAAAAGTAAAGTAAGTAATACATGACCTAGGTAAATAATATTAATTTAACATTATTAAATATGTTATTATTAATTATAAATTTATAATAACTTACCAAGTAATTCTTGTGACACTTCTTTGGTTGCTACTGAAGATAGCTGTGTTGGAGTTCTTGCATATGTGGATGCTATAGGTGAGCAAACATTCTCGTTCATATTTGTTATAATTTTAGCAAGCGTTTTCTTATTGAAATTAAACGTGTTGTAGAAAAGAATAGCGAAGGAACAGCATCAGTCTTTAAGCTCTGTTGATAAGTTCCTGGTCTGTCCAAATAATCTGTTTTTCTAAAATATAGGCTGCAAACACCACTATTGTTTGTTGGTTGCCACTCCCCTCTTCCAATTGTTTTCACCCAAATTTTTCATAGTTCTGTTTTTTATTGGAAATCTAAAAAGTATATTAATTATATTACAAATTATAGTACATTAATTATAGATGTAAAAAACATAAAACATAACCTATATTGCTAAATTAATTATAATAAAATATATATAAAAATAATTTTTAATTTCCATCTTATATTTTACTTTATTTTTGTATTGTATAACTTTAATATTTCTTAATTATAAGCACTTACCGGAATAAATGAGTATCAGAAGTTTTGCAACCAGATTTGCAATTGCGAATTGCACATTTATTTGGCATATTTGTAATTTTTAATATTGTGCCACAATAGCCTGTACAAATAACATAAAAATTAATTATATAAGTGTTTTATAATTATAATAAATAAAACTATTATTGAGATGCACTGACCTGATTATGACACTAAAGCCAACGGCACACGGTACGATTTTTCGTAGTAGATCGCATACGAGTTAGCCACTACGCATGAGAGCGAGAGAAAGCGAGCGTCTTTCGCTCTCTCTCACTCTCGTGCTTAGTGGCTAACTCGTATGCGATATACTACGAAAACTCGTACCGTGTGCCGTTGGCTTAACACGTCTCTACGAGGCACTGTACATGTTGACTCCGGACATATGGCGGCTTGGCTTCACTTCAGCCTTTACCAAACTATAGCATGTTAGCGATCTAGGGTAATATATAGAAATCTGTGGCGATAGCTTTTACCATTACTATGCGAGGTATTGGGAGAGAAGTGCTCCCAATAACAGCTATGTACAAATGATGCGTAACGCTGGATCAAGCATCGTTATTTACGTAACGCTCTTTCATATTTCTCGCCGCGTAGCAACTGTAATGCTAGGCTGTCTTCTCGCCGAATCGTGCAAACGCACGCTGACTCGCAGATCTTTGTTAACCCCTTGACATACAATGACGAGTTGGGGTCGTCATTCATTTCATGTGCCACTGTAGACTTTGACGAGTTTAGCTCGTCAAGAGCTGTTTTCGGCGGACGTCGTGCAGTATATTATTCGATTACTCAATTGCTTCACTCGTGCGTCAATTCTGATTTGTTTACAATGTTCAAAGAGAAGAGAGGTGCCGTGTGTGCATAGAAAATAATATAAGAAGCGAAACAACTTGGCAATGCAAAAAATGTCTAATTCCTCTACATATTCCAAAATGTTTTGAAATGTTTCATACTTTAAAGAACTACTAAATTATTATTTTATAATGTTATTTAATTGTTCTCCATTAACATTATATATCAACCTGATTAAATGTTATACAACAATCCAAATTTCAAAATAAAACATTTTCTTTCTCAGCTTGCACATAACTGTTCAGTTGAACCAAATTAAATAGTATTTTTTGGACGCATCAAATTCCGTTTTATTTGTATGTCAAGGGGTTAATTAATAAAACAAAATTCATTAAAAAAACAAAATAATAAAGAACTTTTCTACTAATTTCAATTAAATTTAATCTCTATCTGTACGAGAAGTAACACGGTGATTACCAAACCCTGTATATAATTATACATACAACATAATCTAATCGCAATTTTATTTTTTGTAAAAACAATGCAAAAGTTATTTTTTTATAATTTTTTGATTATTTTTTTTATTATTTTTGCTATGTACGTAACAAATACAAAAGAAAGAAAACATGTAGAGATAATTTATGTATACATAATTATATATTCATGTTTTTATGTAGACAATTCGTTACCGGATATTTTATTACTAAAAATATTTAACAAATAATTTAAAAAATTTTGTTTGTCTCAGAATTTTGATCTTTATATTGTAATATTATCTCTGAAACTCTCTCGACCATCTTATTTCTGTAGAAGAGCGTTCTTCTTTCAGCAATGACCACCATCTTGTTCTCTGCATCTTTTTTGCAAAGTGTAGAAATTTGATTTTATCTCTGTTCTCTGTTATACGTCTGTATCTTTATGTGTGTTCGTTTTTAGATACGAACAAAGTTATTCGTCAGCATGGGGCGTGGAACCTCTTCTAAGTCCCGCCCCACAGTACGGCAATCCAGTGGAAGTGGCGGCGCAAACGACCGCGAGGGTGAATCAGGGTGCGCCGACCAATAACGGTCTGATCAGTCATCCCCATTCCCACCCCCAGCCGCATCATAGTGGTGGCCGACTGCAGCTCGGGAGTGAACATGCGATTTGTGTAAATACCACAGGTCCGACCGCGAGCAGTATCACTTCCGAAGATAATGGCAGACCCAATCTGTGCAGAATATGCGGCAAATCGTATGCCAGGCCTAGCACTCTCAAAACTCACCTACGCACTCACTCTGGAGAGAAGCCGTTCAGGTACTTCCATATGTATTGTAGATGGAAAGAGGGCAGAATTGGCTGAATTTAAAAGAATGAGAAAAAAAAGAGAAATTTATTTATTTATTTACTTATTTTATTCTACTCTTTATTTTGTTCTTTTTTTAAATGTCTTTTTTATTCTATAACTACTAGTATGTGATTTAGTTTATAAAATGTACAATTTTAGTGTTTTTTATTTTTATAAATTTTTATAGACGTTAAAAAAATATTAAGACTAAATTTATAAATATGTGTAATCTCAAATTGCCTTCCTATCCAAGGACAAAATGTTAATCTTCTTTTTTAGACATTTATTCACACATTATTTTATAGTTCAAAATGCAGAAAATAATCCACGGTTTTTAAATGAAAAAACAAATTTATGTATTAATTATTTTATAACTTTTAATTTATAATATATATTTTAATATTTATATTTAATATATATATTTTAATATTTTGATTATTTTCGAATGTGAATGCATCCTTTCTCTTAAATTAAATATATCAAAATAGAAAAATGTACATATAAACATATTAATACACTGTATTATTATTATTATTTTTTTATTATTATTTTATTATTTTTATTATTATTTATTAAAAGCTTCTTTTTAAAAGAAAGAATAAAAAAAACATTAAAACTGTGCATATTATAAACAAAACTACCATATTAGTAATTATAAAATATTAATAAAAATGAGATAAAAAATCGATACAAGTGATGAAAATGTTAATAAAAACCAACTTGAAACGAGGAATAATGAAAAACACAATGAGAAACTAAACACAATAAAACTAAAACAGTACTTTAAATTTGTTTTATTTTTTGTTACTTTCGACATCGATACATTTGGACACATTGGTTCTCTTATTGAAAGAGGAAAAGAAAAAAAGAAAATATTATTACAAGAAATACGAATAATGACATTAAATAATATCAAAATCTTTGACATTCTGTCCTGTAAAAAAAATGTTTTCTTTATTTTTATATATCTTTGTTTTGGAAAGGACATAAAACCGATTTTAAAAACAATTTTTTAAAATCTTTTCAGAAAGTGAATGGACTATGAATTGATCATTCGATTTTAAACACACAACTGTATGATTTTACCACAAATATAAAATTTTTCAAAACATAATTAAAATTTAAAAAATTATTTAGAAAAAGCATTGATCAAAAAATATAGCTAGTAAAAAATGATAGATAAATTGTTTTGCTTTATGGAGTTCAGCTGGAACCTTCCCTTTTATTTAATTGAGCTAATCTTCAAACTTAACAGCTTCAAGACAAAGAATGTCTAAATATAAATATAAATATAAATATAAATCAATAAACAATCAATACAATCATGACCGCGTATTACTAAATAGTAAGAATCAAACTTTAACTCGCCTTTTTACGGTCACACCAAGATCTTTGTTGGCCAATCAATAATCTGCGAAAATCGCAGTACACAATTAAACATAAGTTGCGCGTCGACACTGTCGCCCTTTTTAAACGCAACCACAATCACCAACTTAAAATCAATTTGATTTCAAATGTTGGTGTTAATAAGACCCCCCATCCCCTACATATAAATAATTTATTGCGAAAAATATTACCTCAGCCAGGATAAATATAAATCTTTTGTTTAAATATAAATATAAATATAAATATAAATCTTTAGAAGTATATTTTAATACGTTTCGTCCCACGTGTACCACCAATGGTACACGTTAAACTTTCTATTCAGGCAACGTGTACCACCGGTGGTACCCGCTGACATTTTTATTTTATTTTATATTATTTTAATGCGCTAAAAACATATATTTTATATTTTAATAAGTTTAAGACTGTAGAATATATTTCCAAAAAATGAGGTATATAAAAAGTGCAGTATAGAACAAATAATTTTGTTTAATTGTTATATTTACAATATTTAATAATTACACATAATGATTCACTGTTAAAGCAAGGAATGCATAAAAAGGGCTTGTTCGAACAATCGCTGCAAAACGTCACTATTCTTAGAGTTTTTTGTCTTGCCACTTCAGTACCAAATTTTTTTACATTTTGTTTATAGTAAGAAGTGCAACGTTTTCTAACTGTCGACGGTTTGCCCTTTTTAATTTCATGACGTTTTTTAGAGTTTGTCATAATTTCAACAGATAAATTGTTGTTTTCATCCTGACAGTGATATAAATAAGTAACTAATCGTTTTCTGAATTCTACTATTTATATAGATTTATGTTGCTGAGTATTATATAATATCCAAGCATTTACAACTGATGATTTAGTAAAAGTTCAAATCCTACTTTTGTATACCATTTTAAAGTTTTGCATAATGGATTACTGAATGCTGCCATTTGGTCAGAAACATCAACGGAACTCTTGGCTTCATTATAATCAATAACAAGTTTTGGTTTTACGATGTAATTCTTTTTTTCTAACAACAGCCGTCTCTGTAGAATGTTTGGTAGACAATAGTAAAATATCGCGTTTATCCTTCCATTTCATCAATGTTATTACCAGCTTTATTTTCTTTTTCAAATATTTCTCCTCGTTATAATTTTTTTTGCACTACTTCTTTGGAAATTCTACGACGATTTGATCGAATCGTTCCTATTACGTGTGTGTTTCTAACAATAAATTCTTCTGCTAAATCTAAGCTAGTATACCAATTACACCGGCACACAAAAAAAAAAGTGGAATGTGCTTTTGACCAGACCGACCTAAGAGTACGTATTTCGACCCGCTGAATCCGAATTCAAGGTCAGTTTTACCTATACACCCTCAAAATATCGAGAAAACTTAAAAAAACCGAAAAATCGACGAAAATTGGCAGTTTTAGTGATATAAAAAATTTTGTTGAACTAAACCAAGCATGATTTTTATGTTTTTCGGTCCGCTGAATACTGATACAAAGTTTATTTAGACCATAAGCCGTTTCAAATGTAAGAAAATTGCACAAAACTCTCGAAAATTGCGAAAAAATGCAGTTTTTATGATAAAAAAAATTTGTTGCTCCAATTCAAGTACGATTTCTATGTATTTTGATATCTTGAAATTGCATCTTAATTTTGTTAGCTCATTAACCCTTTAAAACTTGAAAAAATCGAAAAAATTGTAAAAAATTGCCATTATAAATAGAAAAAAAATTGACTAAACACGATTCGATGCCTGAAGTAAAATCTTTACAATGTATAAATGCCAAACATTTCGAAATCTATAAAAAACACAATATATAGAAAGATTGGGGGAAATGATTTTCACGAATTCTAAACTTTTATCCTCAAATGATCTACGCAGCGGATTCCTCTTTCGTTTCCGACTTTCTTCGGGTACTTCTCTTTTCAACATCCAGCAAAAATCTGCCATCATGTTAACATTCCAATTTCCTTGGTACCTACTCTCCATTTCACTAATGTCTTGGTGAAATCGTTCTCCCTGTTCTTCACTGTAATCTCCACAATTGTCAGGGAAGTGGTTGAGATGGGAATCTAAAAAGTGCAATTTAAGATTCATTAAACAACCCAAATTTTTGTAGTTTTGCAGCAATTCGTCAACTAAAGTGCTGTAATCCTCACTTTTGTTATTTCCCAAAAAGTTTTGTGAATTGGAGCAACAAATTTTTTTTATCATAAAAACTGCATTTTTTCGCAATTTTCGAGAGTTTTGTGCAATTTTCTTACATTTGAAACGGCTTATGGTCTAAATAAACTTTGTATCAGTATTCAGCGGACCGAAAAACATAAAAATCATGCTTGGTTTAGTTCAACAAAATTTTTTATATCACTAAAACTGCCAATTTTCGTCGATTTTTCGGTTTTTTTAAGTTTTCTCGATATTTTGAGGGTGTATAGGTAAAACTGACCTTGAATTCGGATTCAGCGGGTCGAAATACGTACTCTTAGGTCGGTCCGGTCAAAAGCACATTCCACTTTTATTTTTTGTGTGCCGGTGTTATCAATACATATAAAGTATGTCCCTTATCAAAAATATTTTTACAAAGTGAAGTGGCAATATCTTTAGGAGTAGCTTTCTCCTTGCCAAATTGTTTACCGTAGTATATTTCAAAGTTATAGGTATATCCTGATTTGAAGCTAAATTTGAATAGCTTTACACCATATTTGTGCCGTTTTTGTTTTATATATTGTCTAAAAACGACACGGCTGCGAAATGGTATTACAGATTCGTCAATACATACTACTTCGGGTGGATCATAATATTTTGCATAATTTTAGTTTATCAATAATTGGTTTACTTTTATAGAGGCGGTCTTTAAAATTTGCATTTTCATTGTTCACAAAATGCAGCATTCGTATTTCAAAACAATTTCTTGGCATTACTGATCGAGGAAAGCTTTAAGCGAATGTTGGATCTTTGCACCAGTAATTTTACTAATAAATTCTGCTATTAACAGTATGAATTAATTAATAATCAATATTAATAATATTTACACATAATAATGATATTTAATGATGATAATGATATTAATAGTAGAATAATGTAGAGAAACACACATCGCCGCGGTACACAAGTCATGAGCGGCTGTATCACTCCTGATCGCGCGAATTTCATGCGCTCCCATACGTCAACTTCAATGCCTCACCATTCAAATTCTATTCATCAAATCACTTTTTTGTAAAGAGCTTTTCGGCTTAGAATTTCATGAAGAATCTATAATTAAAAACTTTTCCACCAGTTCTAATACTGTATTTCTTGACTCAACCTTAGAAATAGCATACTTTACATTGTAATTATAACAATTGCAGAGCAGATATTAGTAATTAAATCATTTCTACCCCTCCCTAGTCTTTATATAATAACCCTCGTAATAGAGTTCATCGAAATGCAACTGGAAAGATACCTGTTGCTAGTATTGCCATATGTATTATAAAGAAGCCATAAAAAAAGAGAAAAACTAGAAAAACCTGTGCAGATTGTTCAAAATCCGTTTGCAACGACCATTGTGTCGCTATTACAAAATGCCACGAATACTTTCCTAACTAAGAATTACATATATTTATTATTGTAAAATTATCTTTTTGTAACAAATATTTCAAATAAAAATAACGAATTTATTTGTCAATTTACGGATAAAGGTATAAACTAACGCTCGATGAAGTTTACCAGTAAATGTAAAAGTCACTAAAATAAAATAATAATTATTATAAAATATTAGTAATTATTAATTATAAACAATCATATTTATTCATATTATCATCCCTGTATACCCTGTATACCCTGTATATATTGTATTTCAATGAATTTATACGAAATTTGGTCAAAGCCTAACTTTATGGTGGTACCTCGGTTGTAGGATTCATGTATGAATCATATTAACGATTTTTAAAGTGTAATAAATTTTAAATATACCTGTATCTGCTTTTCTCACTTTGAAATGAGTTAAATAACGAGCCTCCAAGAACCCCTTAATTAAAAATTGTCTAAAATATTCGCATCAATATACGCTTGGTGGTACCTGGGTACCACCTTATTGACATAAGAGTTAAACAAATAAACAATTTTTTACTTGTATATGGACAAACTGTATGGTAGACAGAATTGAATTTTTATAAGAACAGAAAAAGATAGAAAAAAATAGAAAAAGGTTTATTCTAACTATTCACAAATCATGTTTCATGTATGTCTAAGCATTTTAAAAAGTAATATAACATCGATATATTAATCCGTTTGATGTATTTTATAAGATGCCATGTATAAAACTCTAACTTTAACTTTTTTATTTTCTTAGAAACTATACGATTAATTGCTTTGAAATTTTAATATAATATTTTTATAATATTTTGCTTTAAATAATATTCTGTGTAATTTTTAAACAGATTTAAGCATTCTGATTTTTTGATTATATCTCCTTAAATTTATCCTTTTTTTCTTTTAATTTTAGATCGGATTTTCTAGCTCTAAATGAATCTTTGTTTAAAATTTATGAGAAAATCTTGAAAAACTAAAATTAGTTTTTTTCTTCATCTATTGTATTATATTTCTTTGAGAAAAATAATAATTTTGTTAATTAGTATTTTAATATTTTTTGAAAAGGTGTCACGCGTGCTCGAAGGCATTTAGTCAAGCAGCAAATCTGACCGCTCACGCGAGGACGCACTCCGGTGAAAAACCTTTCCGTTGTCCAGTATGTGACAGAAGATTTTCGCAAAGCAGCTCAGTAACTACGCATATGAGGACGCACTCTGGTGAACGACCTTACAGGTTTGTATCTGAATCAATTCTTTAGAATCAACCGGAAGACAAATCGATATTAATCCTCTTCGATCTGGGGGGATGATATTATTTGCTCAAGTTATTTAATTATGTTTTAACTAACAATATATAATATATAAGTGGCAAATAATAAGTAGTTTTAATTTACATTTCATAACGATAAGTCGTTAATACGAATAAATATTAATTTTCTATACAATTTAGTATTTACGGTACCTGTTTCCTTATTCTATGGCGACATCCAGATTAAAAAGAAATCAATGAATTATTTTGTTGCATCATATACATCGAGATAAATCAATATTTTTATATACTACCACTCACGTTTGATAATATGCTGGTAAAAAATATAAATATTCAAACTTTCTTTATTGTTATCTTACTTTAATGAATGCGTGTTCAATCTGTGTTACACGTATTATTGACATGTATGCCCATACAGCACTGATAGATTGCAAGAACATTGCATAGACATTACTCGGAAATATTGTAATGTTGCGTGGAAGTTGCGAAATGTTTCCGCAACATTGCTGCAATCTTGCAGCAATGTTGAGATGTCCGCCTTCAGAAACATTTCAATAAAACATTCCAACAATATTATTAATAAAATGCTATGTCAACATTACAGTGAAAAGTAGTATTACAATGAAATGTAGTAATTTCATACATTGACACATATATGCCATATTCGCTACCTTAAATTTCAATAAAATAATATTGTGATAGTAGACACCATGTGGTAAATGTTTACCTTCACAGACCCTCCTCCAATGACCTTGACCTTGACATATGTTGTCAAGGTCATCCTCCTGAGTGACCTTCTGAAGGTTTTAGCCGTCGCTCGTTTTTTATTAAAAAGTTATTAACAAAAAAAGATTTGAAAAATAGCGAATTGGAACACATCCACACGCACACACACACACCCCAACTTTGACATATGTTGTCAAGGTCATCCTCCTGAGTGACCTTCGGAAGGTTTTAGTCCTCGGTCACTGCTCGTTAAAAAGTTATGAACAAAAGAAGTTTGAAAAATTTGGCACTTATTTTGAATACACATTTACACATTTACCGCCAATGATCAATGAACAAAAGAACTTTCACCACATTGTGTGTGTATATGGCATTCCTACTATTGTTGATATTTCTATGACTTTGAAACGGAATCCGAAAGTAAACTAATATACGATAGATTTTCGTACAGATAACAGTCTGATAATTTGTCTTAAAATGAAACCTCACTTCGCATTGAAAAGTATACGCGTGGAGGCAGTGTGTTCCGCCCCCCTTACGGGGGGGCTCCACTATCGGAAAACTACACACATAGGTGTGGGTGGAACTTGCTTCGTGTAGAAAGTTTCCACCCGTTAATTTTTGCGAAACGATTTTCACACCCATGCGATTTTCCATGCGGAGCGAGTTCCACCCGGCGAGGGGGAGTGCGGCTGGGGAGCCGAAGGCCCCCCGCACCTCCCCTTCGGTGTGTGTGTGTGTGTGTGTGTGTGTGTGTGTGTGTGTGTGTGTGTGTGTGTGTGTGCACGCGCGTGTCTGTGTGTGTGGATGTGTTCCAAATTCACTATTTCCCAAACTTTTTTTGTTAATAACTTTTTAATAAAAAACGAGCGACGGCTAAAACCTTCTGAAGGTCACTCAGGGGGATGACCTTGACAACATATGTCAAGGTCAAGGTCATTGGAGGGGGATCTGTGAAGGTAAACATTTACCCACCATGTATAAAATGTGACTTTAAAACATCGTCACTTTTTATGTGTGATGTAAATGTTATTTATTCGTCGAAATTTCAAATATTGGATGATACGTATGTGTAAAACACATGAAATTACTACCTTTCACATTGTAATTATTTATTTATATAGTAAAAACTACGCAGAAAAAATACTACGCTGATACTTATATCTCCAATCATCATATTTTGATAAAATGTTTAAAAAAAACGTATATAAAAACTGTAAACTCTTTCTTAGAGGCTTGCGGACAACCTGATACTTTTGCCGGAAGCCGCCAACTAAGATCTCATAGAATCAAAATGCGATAATTGTACTGCGCTTTACTTTTGTGAAACCATTAATTATACTAATTAACCGATTTTCCGTTGCCAACTTGATAATATTTCAGCAATATTGCTTGATTATTTCGGTGAAATATTACAATTGTATCGCTCTAAAATGTTTACGTAATATTACATTGTAACTTGCAATGTTGCAACGTTCCTGCAATGTATCCGCAAGCTTTTGTGTTGTGTATCCTTTCGATTAAAATCATCACAAATGTGTGCGTGTGTGTGCGCGCGCGCGCACGCGCGCAGAGTTAGATCTCTTTTAGGAAAATCACTTTTGGGGTGTTTTTTTAAAACGAGTTCCCTTGCCTCTTACTTTTGGAGTGCTTTTTTAAAATAAATTATTCTTGTTGTATTGTAAAACCCATACAGCACCAAAGCTTCCAAATATATTGCAGAAACGTTGCAATATTGCAAGTTACAATTGTAATATTTCACCAAAATAATCCAACAATATTGCTGAAATATTACCAAGTTGGCAATCAAGTTGGAAATTCGGTTAATTAGTACGATTATCAGACTCACAAAAAGTAGAGCGCAGTACAATTTATCCACTATTTTGATTCTAAGGGATCAGTTGACCCCCAACAAAAATATTAATGATTGTCCGTAAATCTTCAAGAAAAAGCTTACAATTTTTATATGAGTTATTTTTTTACATTTTATCAAAATATGATGATTTTAGACAGCGTAATTTTTACTATATAAATGTATAATTATAATGAAAGGTAGTAATTTCATACGTTTAACACATGTCCGATATTTGAAATTTCAACGAATAAATAATATTTATATCACACATAAAAAGTAATGATATTTTTAAGTTACATTTTACATATGTCTACTAATCACAATATTATTTATTCATTAAAATTTTAAATAGCGGATATGACATGTATGTATCAACGTATGATATTACTACCTTTCATTGTAATACTACTTTTCACTGTAATGTTGATATTTTATTGTAATGTTTTGTAGAAGATACATTGTAATTTTGTTGGAATGTTTTAGACAGACATTACAACATTGCCGCAATCTTGTAGCAATGTTGCGGAAACATTTCGCAACCTCCACGCAATATTACAATATTTCCGACCAATGTCTGTGCAACGTTCCTGCGAACTTTCGATAACGTTTAATAAAGTGTACTGCTGAAAACCTTAAACAAATACACATAGTTGAATTTCTCCTGACAAGAGATATAACTTTTATTGAAAGAAAAAAATTGATTTCCATTTAGAAAAGTGATGTTTAGTAAATTTCTTGAAAGTGACACCATCTGCAAAGAAATTGATGTCGTTATCTTGTGTCCTCCTTGTAAAACAACTTTTTTACGAAATGTTTTTTGTAAAAAACTTAAGAAAACTTAAGAAAAGAAATATTTGGAGCGGGACACTAAAATGGACCACTCTGTATACAGAATAATGAGCTGAATCAATTCGTGCAAAGAAAACATACAGGGTTGGGCAGAGGAACCTGACACATTTTAGCGACCTCTAGTGCCATAGACTTATACAATAGACTGCACAGACGGTTGAAAACCGTGTAGCCAACATCTCAGGAGTGGGGGTAGGGGTCTGGGGAGAGCATCTCTTTCTAACATCGTGCTGTCTCTTTTTCTTCAGGAGAGGCAAGATACGCGAAAGAAAGAGATGCTCTCCCCAGACCCCTACCCCCACTCCTGAGATGTTGGCTACACGGTTTTCAACCGTCTGTGCAGTCTATTGTATAAGTCTAGTGCGGCCGTATCGAAACGGAGGGGTCCGTGCTTCCGGGAGCGTATACTGACGGTTAAAGGTTTATTTTTGTTTAGTAGTTCCGTGTCAACATGGAGAAGTGGTCGCCACAACAGCGCGCGTTCA
Source organism: Crematogaster levior (assembly GCA_901521435.1). NCBI lineage: Eukaryota > Metazoa > Arthropoda > Insecta > Hymenoptera > Formicidae > Crematogaster > Crematogaster levior. Next base: position 15,762 of record CABEGB010001404.1, on the reverse strand, counting down.
TTTGTGAGCATTTTTTTATAATTCAGTCGTACATTACGACTATTCGAGAGTTTCGCGCTAAATTTAATCTAAACCCGCGTGATCCCGTACCATCGCATAATACGGTGAAATTATGGATTCAAAACTTTCGAGAGACGGCTTCGGCCATGAAAAAGAAGCCACCAGGCCACAAAGTTTTTGAAAATTTTGAAAAACGCCTGGATAATTGTATCGCCCATAACGGGCATCATTTGAACGATATCATTTTCAGTAAATAAAGAATTGTAAACCTTCAATTGTCTACTTTTTACTCGTGAAGTCACTAACCCCTCTCTTTCGATCCGGCCGCGCTAGGAAAAATTAAAATGTGTCAGGTTCCTCTGCCCAACCCTGTAGTTGTTTTTCAAAAAAGATACATTGATTGCAAGTTGCAAATTGTACATTTTTTCAACAATACAACACGCGCGCGTAATTCAAATTTTCAGGAAAAAATCTTAATGCCAAAATACTCTAGCTATAATAGTTTGTGAATTAGAAGCATTTAGAATTACCGCAAATGAGATAGCTTAAAATACGATTCACTATCGGTTCGCGCTCTACTGATCTGTATTACAACTGGATAGTGGATGCCCCTTTCTTAGCGCCAATTTTTTGTGAGCTATTGAACGGCACCATGTTGGAAAAAGCGGGTCATTTCCGGTCATCGGAGGTCATCGTGAGCGTGAATGGAAGACAGAGATGGAATATAACTTACGTCGTGTTCGATTTGGGCGCTCACGCGCTAAAAGCGTCATTCTATCTCTCTTCGACGTATATGACTACACGTACCCATCATAGACATATTAATATGTTAATATGTCTATGCTTACAGTCAAATAGATCGATGCAAAGTTCTTGCAGATAGATGACTGTGCGCATGTGTTAGCATGATTTTATGAGCAGAATTATTTTTCGTTCTTGTATGTTGACTTCTCTACATTGACATTTATTCATAACAAGTCAAACTTTTGACTATATACCATGGATTGCTTGGCCTTCTCATGTAATTAACTTTACGCGTGCCGCCATAGGTTAAATGGCAGAAAATTGAAACATAAAGTCAGATTTTAAGGAGATCCTATAGTTGAGGCCGAACTTAGATGATGGTAATGTAGAACATGGAAATTTAGATAGAATTAAAAATGTCGAGTTACCGATGCGGTTTTTTAGCCCCGAGCGCACATGACATGCTTTCTCTTTGTGTGTGTACTCGTGTTATCCTTTTCTAGCATGTGATCAAAAGACAAGGATGTGAGATCGCGCGCACGCACGCGCGTCTAATAAATGGCAGCGGCATCTCTCAAAAGATTTGGCAACTATTATTGCAGCCAATATTACTATTTTCACCATCTGCATCTGAATTTGCATTAATAAAATTTTAATTGTGCTAATCTTTCTTTCTACGTTTTTAATCTTGATTCTAATTACACAATATTGTTCTTTCATGTTGTCTCTAGGGCGCTCATTTTGTACATATAAATATTCATCATTTTGTACATATAACTGCTGAATTTTTGTATTAAACAAATATTGTCGTCAGGTGATTAAAAATTAATTAAAATTTTTAATTTTTTTTCGTTTTTGATATAAAGTCGACTGTCGCGTTCTTCATTTTTGTTCGTACTTTCATTGTGTAAAATATTTTTCAATTCTGTAAAGCCAATTCAAAGAATAGTACAAATAAAAAATGTCGGTAAAAAAGACAGATATAGGATCCCCTTAATGATAAAAAAGATAGGAAAGAAGACAGAGATGGAATCAAGAAGCACGGTAGTGTCTCGCGCAAAGTAATGCGCGTATAGCGCGATACGAAGCGTGAGACAGACCGAGACTCTTTTATGCCAGACCAAGTTTTGAGAGACCCTTCAATTATTAGATTTCAATTACGGCTGATCTGATCAACTTCTAAGTAGTCTTAATGGGTAGCTTGGGATTGATTTGCATAAGAAAAGTATTTTTATTTTTCTCCTATGTGCTCTACGAGCGAAGATAATGCAATGCAAAGTCTAAATGTAACGAATTTACGATTAAGAAACTCCGTTTTCTTAGTCGTCATCGTAAAGTGTTGGCAAGAGGGACAAGGTGAGAGGCGAAGAAATGTACCAAAGTATAGGCAAAAAGTTGAATTCAGAATAAATCTTACCATTTTTATAAATTCGATTTTTGGGATTTTTGTGAGGGGTTCAACAAAATTCCATCTTCTAGTAACATTGTCTAAGGCTAATTCTAAGGGAACATTAGTAAAGAGCGAAACGACGTCCAGTGAAAAAATAACATCAGAACTTGCCAATTCCATACCCGAAAGTCTGTTGTATAATTCGTAACTGTTTTCAACATGGCTAGTCGGTTTAGGGATGCTCTCCGCGATGATTTTCTGCAAAAACGTACCTATCCTGTGCAGCGCAGTGTTAACAGATGATATAATGACGCGGAAACTCTTAAGTTATCTTTATGGATTTTTGATAATCCGTAAGCTTTAGGTAGAAGAGAATCACTTGATCTCAAACAAAACAATTTGGCTTTGTTAATGTAGTCTTTTTTGAACTATTCTTTTAAGTAATTATTAAGCGTAAAAGACTGACATCTGAAATGATATATATTAAGGAATAAAAAAAGGCCATTAACTTGCATAAAGACTCGGAATTTTTAAACGAAGTATATCTGGAAGTAATATCTTTTCAAATAAGTCTACTCTTTCCCTTCCTAGTCCATCTCTATTTCTTTTTCACTTCCTTCCCTCTTTTTCCTTTGTTCTTTTTTCCCTTTTCCTCCGTTACCTTGTCTCTGTATTGAGATATTATTTATATTTGCGTTGTCATCCTCCCTCCGAGACGATTGGTTTAGTGACGAAGATGTGGTGGCCGGATTGTTCTGGCTTTTAGTTGTGCTTACACCTTTAAACAGGTTAAACGTCTCTATTGCACAATGCTACTATCACTTAATAGCACTCAAGCTTATAGATTCACATTTTATAATAACGGTTTTATCTAGTAAGAAATGCATTTCAAATAACTATAGTTTTATCAAACGATTTTATATGGACAAAGGTTTTTATTTTATTTTATTCCATTTGACTTTAGTGACATATACAGGGTGTCCCATTATAAAACATCCAGTCGAATATTTCGAAAACCAAGCCCGGGAGAGAAAAATTTTTCAGACAAAAGTTATTTGGTTTCAAAGGGCCCATAAGATGATACCATTGGTTTGACCTTGAAGAATTATTTGAAAGTTACATGAAAAT
>CABEGB010001404.1:0-7500 GCA_901521435.1 Crematogaster levior | reverse complement strand
CACTTTTACAAACTCTTTTTCGATGAGAATTTCCTGAGTTATAAGTCCTCATAGTTTAAGTACCGCCGGCATTAGCGTTATCCAAGATGCGCGTTGTAAAACCGCGTGGAGGTTGCTCGGTCGGATTTATATCTCTTGTGTGTGTCTGTGCGCGCGTGTGTGTGTGTGTATGTAAATAATTGAGCGAGTGAATAAGTGAGTGATTGAGTTAGTGAGCGAGTGAGTGAGTTAGCGAGTAAGTTAATGAGCGAGTTAACGAGTGAGTGAGTGAGTAGTGAATTAGTGAATTAAGTCTGCGGCACACGATACGATTTTTCGTACAGGATTGCTTACGAGAACCAATTACGATTAAGCTTTAAGTCACTTGATCTAAAATTCTGTATCCTTATTGGCTCTTGTAAGCAAACCAGTACGAAAAATCGTACCGTGTGCCACAGGCTTTAGTAAATTAGCGAGTAGATAAACAAATGAGTGTGAGTATGCGTTCATAATAAATGTTCGAACTGTTGACCTTGTACAGCTTGACAATGAGCCAATCGATGATAAAAACTGCTACAAACGTTTTCCAACGTTTCGAACCTAATTAATGCTACTTCAGTAATAATTCGGTGTTGTAAGTCATCCAAATTTCGAGGTTTGGTTTTGTAGACTCGGTCTTTTAAATGATCCCAAAAGAAAAAATCTAAAGGAGTCAAATCAGGTGATCGGGGTGGTCACTCGATTGTTCCCCTTTTTCCTATTCATCTTTCAGGAAAAGTTTTGTTTAAAAAATTTCGCACTTCCAATCCAAAATGTGGAGGGGCACTATCCTGCTGAAACCAAACTGTATCAAAATTTAAATTGCGAATATCAGGAACAATGTCATCTCGGAGCATAGTCAGATATTTTTCAGCCGTTAGAGTTCCAACAATAAAGAATGGTCCTATTATGTGCGTTCCAACTATTCTCCCAGCCCATACATTTAATTTTTGTGGATATTGGGATTTTGTTTCTCTCATCCAATGTGGATTAAAATCACTCCAATATCGACTGTTATGCCTGTTTATTGTACCGTCTAATAAAAATGTGGTCTCGTCTGAAAAAATAATTTTATTTATAAGATCAGGATGTTCATCAATTTTCTGCATCATAATTTTATAAAATTCTACCCGACGATCAAAATCATCCGCAACTAATTCTTGAACAAGATTAATTTTGTATGGGTGAAATTTTACATTTTTTAAAACACGACGAATGGATGTAATGCGCCTGTGAGGCTTTTCGGATAGAGAATTGAGGGTCTTCTACAAATGATTGTAATATCTCTATACACTGAGAAACCCATTTGGTTGGATGAACCAAATTTTGGTTAATACAACAAAATAAGTTGTTTGTATATGAGCAACCAAATTCCTGTATTGGGAGAACAAAATGATTTGGTTGGAAGAATATGTATATAGAACCAAATATTTTGTTAAAAAACAAAAGATTATATTTTTGCTACAACTAAATACGGAGACTATATGTTTAAAGAAACAAAACAAATTTTGTTGCACTAAAAAAGAGTTTTGTTGTCGGAACAAAACTTTTTTCAGTGTGTATTTGCAAAAAAATCCAGGCCAGGAAAATAGATAAAGCAATGTTTAAAGTTAATAACAAATTTTATTTATAAAAATTAATACAAAGAAATGAATTTTTCGTTTGTGTTTGCAAAATTTACATCAGAAGCGGGAAAGATGTTTAATAATTGTGGAAAACGAACTTTTATCTTTTCAGCGTCGATTGACTCTTTAATTTCAAAAGCGTCAACATGGGAATAATATCCAATGTTTTCCATAATTTTTAAAGAAAATAATAGTTCTTCATTTTTATCATATTCAATAGTTTCCAAGCGGCTGAACTGAGGTAAAGGTTCGTCCACATTTGTTAATAAGATCGTTTTTTTGGCAACATATTTAATACCATTAACTTTGACCCACATAAAACAATCAACGTCTATCTCAGGACCAAATATTATGGTTTCAGGAAAACTTCGTCTACTTAGTAGCCTTTCAGAGAGCTGTAACTGAATTTTTTTGTTATCGTTAACGTAATATTTACTCTAGACAATGTCACAGCAGCGATACGCTTTAAATGTCTATGTTTGGCTTCAAACCTTATTGCAGAAATTCCCCGCAAAGGACCAATTTTTAACATAACTTCAAGATAATGAGTTAGCAGATGATGCTTGGATTTAAAACTATCATTAAATAATTCTAAGTAGAGATTATGATGTTCTTCTATCACAGATTTTAGAAGAGTGCATATGGATGGATTTGTTACATGGGACGAAGACAAAAAAATGATTTTTTTAAGGAGCAAAAAAAGTTCCCAAAAAACATTGTTGTGAGGTATTTTATCACCAATTATTAAACCTAAATATCGAATAAGACATTTCATTTCAGAAGAACTCATGATTATGTATTTTTTTCTAATTTGTTCCATTTTTATTAACGTAGGTCGATTTCTTTCGTAAACTCCATAGTTAAAAAATTTGATTCTTTCGTTTAAGAGTTGAAGAGTAAAAAATTTTTCATTTATGATAAAGATATGCAATATTGCACCTAGTTCATAACGACATATACCTTCGTACAAATCATGCATTATGTCGACTGTTGGATTTTCAGTAGCACTGAAAGAAGTCAAATCGTTCCAAATACAAGGTTCTCTAATACCTGTGTTAGAAACATTAGAGGCTATTACATCTCTATCATAATTTTCTTTGGTTCTTTGAAGATTAGAAACAGATGTACATAAATTTTGACACTGTTCTTTGCTTGCTTTACAAAGTCTACAGAAATAGTTTGCTTTAAAACTTTCAGTAAATCCTAGTATTCCATTAACAGCAAGGTTATCACCAACAATAAGAGCTAAGGCAAAGTAAAGTTCATGTTTCTTACCCTTTACTACAACCGTTATACCTTCATTTTCTAGGCTAATTCTTGAAGAAGTAAATTAAAAATAGCACGGTTTCCAAAAAAATTCCGATCGGAAGAATGACACAACAGACTCACAAAAATATTTTCTAGATGTGACTGGTACTGAATCGGTAAAGCTGGAATAGAAACGTATGTTCCTCCTAATTTATGAATTCCTGAGTGACTTCCTAATGGATTATTTATTTCAAAGTCGTCATAGAACAGAAACACAGGTAGTACTATTTTATTTGGGTAAAAATTTAAAATATGGAGCCACAATGGAGATTGAAGAAAATCACATACATTAAGTGAGGACCCTTTCATTTTTTTAATATTCTCCATTGTAGCATTGAAAACATTTGGTAATTCAAAGAAAAATTTAAAAACAATTCTTAAGGGTATAAAATGTGCTGTAGAATTTTCAATATGATAAGAAGAGGAATTGCCTATAGTTTTGTTTGATGTATAATTACCTACATAGTAGGAAATAGGTGGTACTAAATATTCACTTTCTTCAAAAAATTTAAATCTTTTTTTCTCTGTGTCCAAATTTTGAAAAGAATTTTCAAGTAAATCGATAATTTGTACGTCATTGATTGTACCTGATTGATTAAAAGTTTTCTGTCCTTTTAAAATTTTTCTTAATATAGGCCCAAATCCTTCCTTTAATAAAACAATTACATTATCTACAATAAATTGAACCTGATTACGAGGAATAACAGGGTTAGCGTACAACTTGGAGCAAAATTGAGCAGTTAAATTTTGAACTTTACTTTCCGAAATTTCTTCGTCGAAATCAATAATTTCATTAAAATCCGAATCAGGTGAATGTTCTCGACTTTTGCAATTGAAAGAGGAATCGTTTCGTAGTTGAAGGTTATTTCTTGTTCTTTTTAATATTCTACAGTTATTAGTTAACATTAAATCGTCATGAATATTGTGTTTAGAAATTAAATGCTTCTTAAAAGTAGAAAAAGTATGAAATTTTCGCTGGCAAGAATCTGTTTGACGACAGATAAGAATACTCCCCAGAATCAGCTGATGAGATATTTTAAAGTGAAGTAGAATTGCTTTGATCCGCAGAAATTGTTCATTACAAATGAAGCAAACTATTTCCGTCATGACGTCATAGAAAATAAGCTCTTTCCCATAAAAAGAGTAAAAAATTTTCATAGATATTATGAAGTAAAATAAAAACACAACATAAAAACTCTGTGACGTATTCAACAAAATATCACATAAATGAAATAAAGATTGGTTCAAAATTAAAAAATTAATATAATAACTAAATCCCCATGTCTATATCACAAAAAAGTTTAACAGAGCAAGAATATAAAACAAGGTTGTGTTACTTGGCGTAAGTTAATTGTTAATTATTATAATTTTTTTCGCAATAACTAAATAATTTTTTATTTATTATGGCTAACTTCAATATAGTAATCAAAACCAAGTTATATGGTTTTTATAATGAATATAAAAGAAAAATTTCCTATCAAACTAAAAAATTTTAAACAAAATAAAAAAGCTTAAGATTAAAAGGAATCGGTCTTAAGAGTTAAAAATTTCTGAATGAACAGACTTTAAAATAGTCAACACGTTTGGACTTGGAGTATCGTACTCGGTCGTTATGTTATACAGACCTTGTTGAATAAGATACCAAGTTTCTTTACATTCTTCAGGATATCTTGCATTAAGAGTTTGAAAAATTTTGAAACATATATCCACCCCTTTTCTTAAATTTGAAAATTCGTAACGGATATCTTCAACCACAACATAACATCTTGGATAGTGGTCGTCAGAAACTGCCACAACAAAAGGCTGTAATGTCAAATTTTTTGTAAAACAAAAGTCTCTTCGTTGACGTATTACCTCATCCACTTGTCCTGGAATCTAAAATTGAAAAAAATTGAAAATCATAATAGTATTCAGATATCGAAACTAGTCAATTTTCAAACATTCCTCATTTTAATTTTTTATTTAACTTTTTATTATTTTCAAGATAAATAAACTGAAATTATTTTTACTTTTAGAATGTTGAAAACATACCTTCACTTCTAATATAAACCCTTCTTGGGACTCAATCACTGTGGGTTTCCACTTTCCTTTGCCTTTTACAATCCCTTTCTGAGGAGCAATAAATGGCAGCAACTTAAAGTGTGCTAAATCTTTTTGAAAATCTTATTTTTTTGAAAATAATATTAAAAAATTATAAAGTAAAATATATAGTGACATTAAGTTATCGATAAAGTTAAGGATATGTTTGTCACAATAAAAATACCTGTAAGTAATGGATTCTCTAAGACTTCAAGTATTAATCTGAGGGAGCTAGTTCCACTTTTTTTTGGCAAATGTTTTTTTACTCCAGACATAAACTTTTCAAAATTTTTAAACATTGACATCACCGATTCCGGATATTTGGTAGCAAAATCACACTCGATCTAAAAAATAAATTTTTTTATTGATAAATCTTAACTTGCAAAAAAAATGTCTAAAATAATCTGAAAAAAGTCATTACCAGACTATATGCAGTTGTATGATATAATATGGGCCATTCATTTAGAAAATCTTTCACGGACGTGGCATTTGAATTTTGCCGTAAAGGATAGGTTTTATTCCAATGATGAACTGCGTTTTCGAATGGTTCTTTATTATTGTATAGCCACAAGTAACTGTCATTAGAATTTTTATCTGAGTTGAGGATTATTTTATTGTTTCTTTCAGATTCTTGAGCTTTTTTAAATAGACCAACTTTCTTTAATTCCCTTAACGCATTTCTATGCTTGTCGATGAGCTTCCCCTTCGCAATTCCACTTTTCATTACTCCATCAATGAAAATTTTTGTTGGGCCTACATAATAGGTCGCAATAATTTCATTTGGAAACAAATTTACAATTTTCGTTGCAAGAATTTCAATGTCGCAATTAGAGAGAATTCTGTAAAAAATAAAATAAAAATTATTTTAAAAAGTAATGTAATGTTAAAAAACGGTTAGGCGAAGTACACTTGAGAACTACTGCACACAATACAGTCGGCTGGAATTGTTTTGAAACTAAAAAATCGTATTAATAAAAAAGACGAACCATATTTCAATTTTTTTACCGATATGCCTGTCTCCTTTGTGCGTAATTATTAGAAAAATCGATGTGCAGTATGCCTAAAACTTATTATAATAGCAATTGCAAAATATTTACATGGATTTGTCTAAAAATGGTATATTAGTAGATTCACGAGAGAGTTACGACTTCTGTTTGATAAAATATTATTGTTCTTATAATCCTTTAAAATTGCCTGGCCAGAACAAGAGCTTCCAAACAAGACTTTCAGATCCAAATTATCTACATCACTACAATGTCTTTTTAACAGCTTTCCTGTATCAGCATTTTCCCTATTACAAATAGACTTGTCTCTTTCACTGGTTGATGGCTTTGCATTTTCTTTTTCTGCTTCTATTTCTATTTCAATATCTTCAGATTGTAACTAAACAAAGAATTAGGAGAATAAACAATAAAATATCAAATTTTAAAAAGACAGACTAAAAGTAATGCTTTATAATTACCTGGCCAGAATAAAAGCTATCAAACAAAACTTCCTGATCCAAATTTTCTATTCCACTACAATGTCTTTTTAACAGCTTTCCTGTATCAGCATTTTTCCTATTACAAATAGACTTGTCTCTTTCACTGGTTGATGGCTTTGCATTTTCTTTTTCTGCTTCTATTTCTATTTCGTTATCTTCAGATTTTAACTAAAAAAAAAAATTAGGAAAAAAGACAATAATATATAAAATTTTAAAAAGGCATACTAAAAGTAATCCTTTAACATTGTAATCTACTAATAGAATTACCGCAATTGAAAATGAAAATATAAGTAGCCATGATAAATAAAAAGTAATAAGCATCAAAGTTGAAACTCAAGATAATTGCAAAAAGTTCAGCATGTATTATTATATTAAGCTTCCTTCCATTAAATTGAGTATAAGCCTGTGTTGTTAAATTTTATCAACCTTCATAATGTAGTTTTTTAAACAGAAATTGAAATTGAAATTTTAATGTTATGTTTGGTTTATTTTGTTCTCGATTTTAATATTTAAATAGATTTAATAAAAATAAAGTTTATATTTACATTTTTCTTTTACTTTATAGTTTTTCTTGTGTATTTGTTTTTGAAAATACAGTTAAAAACTACAAAAACATTTTCTGGCATTATAGACACAACTATTTTGCATATATACAATACATTTTTGCTGTCTATTGGTCAAATTTATAGAAATCAAATAAAACAGCTATTATACACTATACTATACAGTACAACCTTGAACCATTAACTAATCCAAAGGAACAAATAAATGAGCAAAAATGAGAGAGTTAACCCTTCTTACTTGTGAGTTCAAGTTATATAATTAAGACTTCAAAGAAGACATTTCAGTCGTTCTTACTTTTTTTTTTTTAGAAAAATACCTACCTTTTTTAAAGCTCCCAAGATTCTGGCCTGCTTGCCTATGGATGGAACTAAAGTAATAATCTGATTTTCACTTAAAAGTTTTAGGGTTTCAAAATCAACATCA
>CABEGB010001403.1:0-79110 GCA_901521435.1 Crematogaster levior | reverse complement strand
TCAAATTATAAATGGAGGACAATAAGCTAGCACTCAGGAAATGAAAACACGCTGTTGTCGTCGCTATACACGCAGATCACGAGATGAAATCTTGAAATCTCTCGATTTTGAAAGTCGCTCACGATCCTTTGTTAACAAAGTTCGTCGAGTTAGAAGTATCTGATAGCAATGTGGAAAATGTTGTAAAGCGCAAAAACAGGACTCTGCTCCTTCACACAAGAAACCCAAGAGTAGGAACCTTGCCAAGATTGGATGTCCAGATCTGCATGATCACATAACCCCAAACCTTCTTGGCTGGCTCTCCCGGATCTTAATCGCTGGGTTATTATGTATGGGGCGTTGTTGAACGGGAGATCAATAAACATCCCCATAACACTCTTGATTCCCTCAGGCAGCTATTACCGTGTATTACATGGACGAGGATCGCAGTTCAGGCAGCCTGGAAGCGTTTTCGGCGAGGCTATTGTACCGCTAAAGAGTTTTTTATCGAATAACTGTATAGCACAGAGGTCACTTATTTTGCTATAAAAGTTTCATTAAAATAAAACAAAGTTTTTCTAAAAAAAATGATATACAGATTTTAGTTTTTAAGTCAATATGTCCTCAAATTACCTGACGCGCCCTGTATGTATCTTTATATATTTATTTTTACATTTATATATACTCATAAATTATATATATATATATGTGTGTATATTTTTTTTTTACACATTTAGCCTCCGTGGTTTAACCTCTTACTGCATACATATATACAATGGGATGTCACTGACACCGTTTCACAGTAATGGATGGAACAATATGGCGGGGCTGTTCCCGCCACATGTCACCCTGAGTCTTCCCTGCGCGGTCCTGGGTCGTTTGTGACCAAAGGTGGGAATTTCACTTGACACATTTTCATGCATTTTCGCTCAAATAGCTATTTATAGCGTAAAAATAATAACTTTTGGGCTTTGAGGAACTGGCCAGTTCTTATTGAATAAGCATCGAGAGGCCATGAAGATTTTTTTAGATTTTTTAAAGCGATGCAACCAGTTTGAAAATCGCACGGACACAAAACGACCCTGTGGGACCGCCAGGCCAGTCAAAATATGGTGGGACCGCGCAGGTTAAAGCCCAACATCCTTTATAAAAGCAACTAGCACTTTGAACTTCGTCCCTATTCCCTAAGTCAGAGGTTGAAGGCAGAGTCAGTGGGAAAAGGCCCAAAGTGTCGGCGGTCGCTGCAGGTGGTCAGTCGCAACGTCATAAAACAGGATTATTTCTCCTCGCGGGGAATCTTTGGATCTTTGGAGAGTTCCGCGCTCATTTGCGTCGAGATGAAAGAGATGACACAAAACATGGGTGGATATGTTTGCATTCCCAGTCAATCATTGCGACAGATTGCAAATTAGCATGAGCGAAATTCGCGAGTTTAAATTTGAGTTTTTTGAAGATTTATGTCCATTTCCATCAATGCTTAGAATTAACTCTAATCTCAGTTTTAACTAACATAATTTAAGATAGCTAGACCGGAATTTATGAATTCCGTTCTTATTTTCAAAGTATCTTAATAAAAATAAATAAAATAATTTTACCCAAGATGCTATAATACTTTATGATAAACTCTGGCAATTGAATTTTATAATATCTTAAGACTATACTTATAAGATGGTCTTAGATATAAAAAATGAGACTATATACTGGCTTTTAGTTTTTTTAATTAACCATTATCTAAACCTTTTTTCAATTATACTTTAGAGACTCTTTATTTTAAGTTATAAAATGAGATTTCATATAAGGAACTTTTGGTCAATTTCAATTGGCTAACTATTATAAAATATATGCTATGTTAAAAGATAATCGATTAATTGTTACTTAAATTATATGAAAATTTTTCCATATAGATATACATAAAAATATGTCCCTGTTTTCCTTTCTCTTATACATCTCTTTATATTTCTTATATTGTATATATGTTTATGTACAAGGAAAAACACTAAAAAGGAACTGAAAGAGCCAATTAAAAGGATCATTTTTGTATCGTCCTGTTTCTATAAAGTTTGAGGGAATAAGGAAAGAGTTTACTATATTATTACCCTTGGTATGATCTAATTTTACTTTTTTTGTAAAAGCCAAAAAAGTTATTTCTCTAATATTTTTCAATTATTCATATTATTGTGTAGTATTTTCTTATATACAGACAGGATTTTAAGAAGGAGATATATGTATGTATATATCTATGACTATATATATAAGTATATTAAAGGAGAATATACATATATATATATATATATATATATATATATATATATATATATATATATATATATGCATATATATATATATATTTAACATATAATTATATATATGAAAGTTTTTTCTAAAATAAGAGTTAACTCACTGTAATTTTAAAATTTTTAAAGATATCTTATGAATTTATTTGATCTTATAAGAAAAAATTGTTTAAATCATTTATTATCGAGCTGAGTTTATACAGATGCAGAGACTTTTATAATAATGTGTGTTAAAATCTTAGACAGATATTCTCGCGTAGAACTTCTTTTTCATTGCATCAGATAACTCAAGGAGAATACATTATAGTTCTTGGTGCTTACTTCTGAATTGTACATATTGCAAATTGATGATTTTTTAGAATTTTTTTTGTAAAATTGCATTTTACTTGCAGCTCTCTCACACGAGATTTCAATAGAAATAAAACCCCAAAGATTCATGGAGTGCAATTGAGTGCTTTTTATTTATTTAAACTCTCTCAACTGTCCATAGAGTTCAAATAATTTGCCTAATCATTGTAGATCATTGTTCGATTAGCATCTTGTATTTTACTTAAAAGATTAAAGATAGATATTTTATATTATTTTATTATGCATATTCCAAAATACCAGCTTCCAATATAAAACGCATATCTGATGTTTGCATTTGTGCAATATGTTATTCTGAAATAGAATATATATACTATTTCGTGAAGTTGGCGGTATAGATATTTATCTCATGGTACTGAGACGTAAAGAGATAAAATGACTCCCTATTCCACCGGACCGCGTCTATGTAAATGGAGAAACCGATCTATTCCTAATGGGAGGGAGATCCATGTGAGGAATCAATCACCAATTGTACCAGTATTGTACACATGTTAGAGTACTTCTTCCAGTTTAACATGTATTACCAGAATTCCAGTATCTTTACTTATCAGAGCAGTTGCCGGAAGTAACAAGGCCTAGTAGATCCTACACCAATTCCGATCTTATCTCCATCTCTTTTAATCTTATTTTTCCCTGTTTTGTGGGGCTAATCAAAGCGCAGATAACAGAATAATCATTAATCTCTACAAACTACCGAGATATATCTAGGTCCCAAAATATCCTGGTATACTATAGAGATCTTAAAAAAAAAAAAGCAAAGAGAACCCCGCAAGATTCTTGATCAAAGTGAAACTTCCTGCGTTGTTGAAACTTTGTCGTTTTTTGGCCTTTTAAGTGATGCGCCACGAATCAAAAGGAAGTTACCATTTGTCACAGAGTCATTTCCTATGAACTTTTGTTACAAAAGGCTCAAAGTTCAATAATAGTACATATAATACTTTTCTCAGGTGAAATCTTTTGGAAAACTCACTATGTCAAATGTGGATAAAAGAATACTCATACTCAAATCCTATGTATTTTTTTGTTTCCTGAACATGAATATATGAGCTTAAATGGCGGTCAGTTGATTTCATGGTGAAAACCATGAAAAACTCATAAAAATTATGATTTTCTATATTTATCTTGGGAAATACTAGAATTTTGAAGAAACATTTTTTAAATAAAGTTGCTAGATCTCACATTGAAATACACATTTTATATTGTATCCATTTCTTCCTATAAGAAGTGATAGTTTTGAGAAAATCATTGATGAGTTGATGAGAAATTATAATATGATGTCTCTCATGGTAAAAGCACCCCAGTTTGCGAAGCGAGGGGATTCCTGATAAAAAAACGCGGTTGTACAGAGAAGAGGGCAGAACCACTGTGTCCCGCGTAGCACTGTAAGACAAAGCAGGGACTTTCACATAGGTTTGTAACTTTTCACGCAGAGAGCAAGAAGGTTCAAGCTGAATCTATGTGTTTTTTTTTTTTGGTAATTCGTCCCCACCGAGAGGCGGAACCCACTGTAATGTCGACACATAATACGTATACCTTTGTAAAACAAAGCAAGACTAATACTGTCAATGCAGTAATTTGTTCATGAAATAACTATGTCGGTGTGTGGAGTAGAGCTGTACTCGATCCGTACAGTTTTACCCTTCATCTTTTTCTTAACTTCATCAGCTAATTTTTTCAAAGGCAACTATCCTCAGAAGAAAATGGATGGGAGCAGTTATAAATGTATTTCAATGGGATCTACACAGCTTTATTTAAAGTGTTTTCAAAATTCTCGGTATTTCCCAAAGATGAAACGAAAAAATCATAATTTTTTTATGAGTTTTTTATGGTTTTCACTAGAAAATCAACCGACCGCTATTTTAGAGTTTTCATATTCATGTTCAGAAGACAAAAATACATAGGAATTGAATATTCTTACCCATTATTTCATATAGTGGGTTTTCCAAAGGTTTACCTGAGAAAGTATTATATGCACTATTATTGAACTTTGAGCTTTTTTAGAACAAAAAACGATTTATAGGATTGACTTGTGACAATGATAACTTTTGATCAGCATCACTTGACGTACAAAATGGCAAAGTTTCAACCAATTTTACCGAAAGCCATTTCTCATAAGAATTCTGCGGGGTTCTTTATGGACTCACACACAACTTTCTATATGCTTGTGTATAGTCTTATATCGCACGTGTAAGATTAATTTGCGTTGCAAAATACTCGTGTAAAGACACGAGGCCACGTCTATCGAATCTTACACTCCTTCGTTATGTATGTACAGTCATATGCTGAATGATGGCCGAGTTTAAATTCATCATAGCGCGCTTCAAGTGTTTTAAACAGCAACATTCATAAAAGATGTAGAATAGCTAGAACCTTTTATGTTCTAGAAAACAGTTCTCTTAAGTATTGGCTAAATAATAAGCAATAGCTCTATTTAAAGGTAACATATATTGTGTCTTACAGATGACGTGTACTTAATTTTAGTATAATACTATGCAATTCTTCAAACATCTATTACAATCATTAGCATATACTGTTGGATAATTCGAACACGTAATTATCCTGCTTTTAAAAGAAGATAATTGAAAGATATAGTACCTTCATAGAGACCTCAAGATATGTTTTAAATTTTCAAAAAAAGACAATAAAACACGGTAAAGGGATGATATAAGAATAAAACGTAAAGACAGAGTTTTAAAAGATCAAGTTTTACAAATTGTTGCTGTGAGTTTTCAAAATCTATTAAATAGTATCTCTTTATATATATTTTAAACAATTTTAAAAAAACAAAATGGCGGCTAATTAATAAAACTTTTTTAAAATTTACATTTTTTGTTTCAAAAACTACTTTATCAACGTTTCATCAAAATTATTTTAATAATTTCTTCTAATTTCTCAAATTTTTTAAAATAATATTGTTGATTTTTTGATTTTTAGTCTTAATAATTAAATTTTGAAATAATTTCAAAAAATTTATAATTAAATAATTTAAAACGGTATCAAAACTTATTAATTATCGTTTACCATTATACATACAATGACAAATGTTTGAACTATGATTATTATTCTCAAAACTATCGAATTATGTATGTTTCTGAAAATTAAAGTTTCATGTAAATTGAAATAATATAGAATACTATTCGTTGCTAACCATTTACTGCACATAGTCACATAAAGCATTATATTATAAATAGCACAGGTCGGAATTACGAAATCAATATTTTACGTCGCGTAACAGAGCATTGCTCATAGCAAACAGCCAAAACATAATGCGACTGCTCATTGTTACCATTAATAGATTCGGATGCGGTTATTAACCTGATTGCTGTCCGCCTTAATTAAGCGAAAGTTTCTAAGTATGAGAAAATAGTAGTTTATATTCATGTTTTGAAACGTATGCACACAGAAGATACTCAATATTATTTTATTGTATTTCTACTGTAAAGAAATATTATTGGCACACTCTGGCAGGCTAATATCAATTTCAATACAAAATTGATATATTTATATGATAGATTGTTCTAGAAAATGTCCATATAAGTCCATCGTTTTCTCGAGGAAAAGATCGTAAAGTTTTGAAAATTTGCAATGGAGCCACTCCTATTTTAACAAAAAATTGAACTACTGGATGATTATTTCAAATTCGAACATCAAACCGATATGGAGATGAAATCGATAAAAAAATGAAAGAAAGGAAAAGAAATAAAAATAAAAAAAAAGTGGAGAGTGAAAAATATTTTAACATGGCTTCATTTTTAGGGTGGCAACATAACACCAGCGCAGAGGCAGGCTGGTGCATTTTTTCTGCCAGAAACTGGTGAGCAGCTTTCGGCATTAGAAACATGCAGCGGCATTGTGAGCTGACTGCACGGTTTGGGCATGCCCAGGCAAAGTGCAGGGCAGACTAATAGATTTAATAAAAGTGTTAAAGAGAAATCTTAAATTTAAATAATTAGTATATGGACATTTTCTAGAACAATCTATCATATAAATATATCAATTTTGTATTGAAATTGATATTAGCCTGTCAGAGTGTGCCAATAATATTTCTTTACAGTAGAAATACAATAAAATAATATTGAGTATCTTCTGTGTGCATACGTTTCAAAACATGAATATAAACTACTATTTTCTCATACTTAGAAACTTTCGCTTAATTAAGGCGGACAGCAATCAGGTTAATAACCGCATCCGAATCTATTAATGGTAACAATGAGCAGTCGCATTATGTTTTGGCTGTTTGCTATGAGCAATGCTCTGTTACGCGACGTAAAATATTGATTTCGTAATTCCGACCTGTGCTATTTATAATATAATGCTTTATGTGACTATGTGCAGTAAATGGTTAGCAACGAATAGTATTCTATATTATTTCAATTTACATGAAACTTTAATTTTCAGAAACATACATAATTCGATAGTTTTGAGAATAATAATCATAGTTCAAACATTTGTCATTGTATGTATAATGGTAAACGATAATTAATAAGTTTTGATACCGTTTTAAATTATTTAATTATAAATAAATTATTATTTAAAATTTAATTATTAAGACTAACTAATTGTCAAATCTACAATATTATTTTAAACAATATTGAAAATTAGAAGAAATTATTAAAATAATTTTGATGAAACGTTGATAAGTAGTTTTTGAAACATAAAAATGTTATTTTATAACAGTTTTATTATTCTAGTTTTTATTATTATATTTTTATTATTGTATAAAATATATATAAAGAGATACTATTTAATAGATTTTGAAAACTCACAGCAACAATTTGTAAAACTTGATCTTTTAAAACTCTGTCTTTACTTTTATTCTTATATCATCCCTTTACCGTGTTTTATTGTCTTTTTTTGAAAATTTAAAACATATCTTGAGGTCTCTATGAAGGTACTATATCTTTCAATTATCTTCTTTTAAAAGCAGGATAATTACGTGTTCGAATTATCCAACAGTATATGCTAATGATTGTAATAGATGTTTGAAGAATTGCATAGTATTATACTAAAATTAAGTACACGTCATCTGTAAGACACAATATATGTTACCTTTAAATAGAGCTATTGCTTATTATTTAGCCAATACTTAAGAGAACTGTTTTCTAGAACATAAAAGGTTCTAGCTATTCTACATCTTTTATGAATGTTGCTGTTTAAAACACTTGAAGCGCGCTATGATGAATTTAAACTCGGCCATCATTCAGCATATGACTGTACATACATAACGAAGGAGTGTAAGATTCGATAGACGTGGCCTCGTGTCTTTACACGAGTATTTTGCAACGCAAATTAATCTTACACGTGCGATATAAGACTATACACAAGCATATAGAAAGTTGTGTGTGAGTCCATAAAGAACCCCGCAGAATTCTTATGAGAAATGGCTTTCGGTAAAATTGGTTGAAACTTTGCCATTTTGTACGTCAAGTGATGCTGATCAAAAGTTATCATTGTCACAAGTCAATCCTATAAATCGTTTTTTGTTCTAAAAAAGCTCAAAGTTCAATAATAGTGCATATAATACTTTCTCAGGTAAACCTTTGGAAAACCCACTATATGAAATAATGGGTAAGAATATTCAATTCCTATGTATTTTTGTCTTCTGAACATGAATATGAAACTTAAAAATGGTCGGTTGATTTTTATGGTGAAAAACTCCTAAAAATTATGATTTTTTTATGTTTATCTGGGGAAATACTGAGAATTTTGAAAAACATTTTAAATAAAAGTTGTAGATCTCATTGAAATACACATTTTATGTTCTATCCATTTTTCTTCTACGAGTGATAGTTTTTGAGAAAATCATTGATGAAGTTGATGGAGTGTAATATGATGTCTCACGGTAAAAAAGCACCCCGATTTGTGAGAGGCGAGGGGACTCTCGGTAAAAAAACACCCTGGTTCGTGAGAAGGTCACAGTAAAAAAGCATTTCGGTTTTGAGAGACAAGAAGGGGGGCAGAACCCACGTATGTACTTTGTAAGACAAAGCGAGATTAGGTGGCATAAGTTTACAACTTTCCACGCGAAGCGAGGTTCAACTTGAATCTATGTGTCTAGTTTTTTGGTAGTGGTGCCTCCCGCAGGGGGGCGGAACCCACTGTGTTCACGCATGTACTTTGTAAGACAAAGTTAATATACTGTCGATGAAGTAATTTGTTGATGAAATAACTATGTCGATTAACCCTTATGTGCACAACCAACTTTTTCCACGTTGTTGCACAACCGGGGTACCCGGGTATCCACTGCGAGTTTATCTTAATTTTTGACAGTTTAAACAAACGGAATCGTTTGAAATAAATTTATTTCATTAAATAAACATCAATAGAAAGTATTTAAGTCATATTGGAGATCCTGAGCCCGCCACAGCATTCCAAAAAATAAACATAACAATTGAGTACCGGAGCGCTGCGCAGGTACGAAGGGGATCGGGCGACCTTAGTCGACCGGCTGTAGTGGGGATAATACGGCAATAGCAGAATTATATTTGTTGTTTATTTATAAACTACCATTACCTAAATAAAATATTAATCAATGTTATTAATTAATTTCTGAGCGAAAACATAATTTTACACCTAGTGGATACCCGGGTACCCGGTTGTGCCCAACGTGTATGTGTCATAAAACCATGTAATTTAGGTTAAAAAAATTCGAAAAAAAATTTTTTTTCAGTCGTTTCATATTCTCAAAGAGTTCAACGAGGCATTCCTAGACGGAAAAATCGATATTTCAATTTTTCATGAAGTTATACGCAAAAGTATGGCGCGGTGGATACCCGGGTACCCGGTTGTGCACATAAGGGTTAAGTGTACTTGTCGATCATACAGTTTTACCCTTTATCCGTTTTTCTTAACTTCATCACTAATTTTTTCAAAAACTATTACTCGTAAAAAAAATGGATATAACATAAAATGTATATTTCAATGAGATCTACAACTTTTATTTAAAATGTTTTTCAAAATTATCACTATTTCCCAAGATAACATGAAAAATCATAATTTTTATGGGTTTTTCATGGTTTTCACCATAAAAATCAACCGACCGCCATTTTTAAGTTTCATATTCATGTTCAGAGGACAAAAATACATAGGAATTGAGTATTCTTACCCATTATTTCACATAGGTGGATTTTCCAAAGGTTTACCTGAGAAAGTATTATATGCACTATTATTGAACTTTGAGCCTTTTTAGAACAAAAACGGTTCATAGGATTGACTTGTGACAACGGTAACTTTTGATCAGCATTACTTGAAGTACAAAATGGCAAAGTTCAGCCAATTTTACCGAAAGCCATTTCTCATAAGAATTCTGCGGGGTTCTATATTCATATAAAATGTCGATATCACAATCTTAATTTGAAAGAGATATTATTGATGCAGTTAATAATTTTTAAACTATTTTTGGGAATTATATTTATGCAATTTTAGAATAGAGGATTTGAAAATGTAGAGGACTTTAATTAATTATTTGTTTTCTTTAGATAGTAGTAATATTATACATATATAGAACAAAGTATTGTACATATGTACATGTATATGTGTATAATATTCACATATACATGTACATATATACACATATACACTGTATATATATATATATATATATATATATATATATATATATATATATATAGAATAAAATAGAATTTATTAGAAACTCTTACATTTTTATAAGTGCCACGAATATCACATTTAACAATAAATTTTTAATTGCTTTAATTTTTAATGTATTTTTATGTAATTGATGCAAAGAATTTACAAAGAATTCTTTGCTACATAAATTTTTTAATATCTTACATGAAAACTATAATAACTATATGAAATTTCGTGATAAATAGAACTTATAGAAATGTTATATATAATGCTTTTAATACAATATTACTGTTAAGAATTTTTTTTAATTACGCAATTTTTGTTTTAATTTTTTAATTGAAATAGTTAAATATTATTATTTAAATCAATATGATAAATATAATAAAAGGCTAACACATGAGCAACAATAATGATATCAGCTGTAATTTTTTAAATAATAAATAACATTTAGTCACTAAATTTATTGAATATCATTATTGTTGCTTGTGTGTTGGTCTTTTATTATATTGATTTATTCTATAATCAATTACATATCTTTATTATTATTATTTACTTTTTCGATATTTTGATATTCTATTTTATGTCATAGAATATAAAAAAGTATATAATATTATATGAATAAGTAAGAAAAATTTTATATTTGTTCAAATAATTATATATATATTTTTTAATGCAATTTATTAAAATACAAAAAACGTAAAGAGAAAGTTAAAAAATAGTAAAAATAGTTAAAAAATAAAATTTAAAGAATCAAAAACAAGGTTGTTTATAATAAATATATGACAAATCAAAGAAAAGGCTCAACTTTTAAAGATTCGAGTGCAAAATTTTTTCTATAGTTTAGGAGAAGGGATTTTACTCGAAGCAGACCTGAATCTTCATGAAAATTTCTTGTGTTCGCGGACATAGAAATTCAATTAAGCTCCTCTTATGAAAGTTCTTTACGTACAAAAAAATATATCACCACCTTTTACTGAAAAGTTAAGAACTTTGAGAAAAAGTTAACAAAAAGTTTAACACGACAGATTTGCCGATCTTCAATGTCAGTTTTATCATGACGTTGTAATATCGGTAATGGTATCATCATCGCGTAACGGATTTTTCCTTAATCCACGTAATTAATCATGATCACCGCGGGTGACTATCGCTTTTTATGAAGACATTCGGAAGTTAATAGATCGTATCACACACAAAGTTCGTGCATTAATATTTATAATTTTCTATTTCCGTTCTACTCAAAAAGTCATCGGGACTCGCGTGGACGTCTGCGATGACATCGCGTTCGATTAACCGGCGCATTATGCACACTATAATGTAACACGAGTTGCTTTTATGAATAATGCATAGCCGAAGGAACAACGGGAGCCTGTAGTGGAGCACCCACTTCAGATCAGCCAGGCAAGACAAAATTGAATCTTAAGTGTACGTTCTAAAAAGCTCCGTCAATCCACTACTCGTCGTCGACCCAATAACGAGCACTGCCTTTTTTACCTCCGTCCTCGACAGACTCTATTACTATTAATTGTTAACCGTGTGACGAAAGAGCATAGCACGTTCGATTGTGTATTTTTAATATCGTACTGCGATTGAAAACTTTAATAATTTACCAATTAATAGATCACAGGAATTTTTCAAGTTGAACATAACGTTCCTATTTTTTTAAATAATATGTGACACATGTTCAAGGCATGTTAAATTTGAAATTTGTTGAAAGAATTCTGTATATTAAAAATCTGGAGCGTTAAGTACATATAAACTGATACAGATATTGACATTGACAATGGCTAATAGAACAAATACAGAGATATAGATGAATAATAATTAATGATAATGAGAATTAATAGAGTAAATAAAATAATACAATTAAATGTTCATTCAATTAGACTTAAGGAATTAAAATCGTAAAACATTGAAATTTTTAAAATAAAATAATTATGACCAGAAATTTAGAAAGTTAAAAGTTTGAAAAATTATAAATTAAGATATATTAATAATTTCATAAATCAGTTCATAAATTAAATATTTATAAAATACAAGCTTAAAATGCTCATTGTGTGTATTGTAAATCATTTTGGTATTGTTAGTTAATTTTATAAAGATATATATTAACTTCTCTCTTCTAATTAAAAAATGACTTTATTTTTATTAGCATTTGTCGCGAGATTAATTTAAGTGCTACTACCCTATTATTTGGAGCTGCATCGAAATTATCGTTGGAATCGTAGGAAGCGTTGTGTTAAATCTTATTGAAAATACCCGCTCGAATGTGCCGAATTTCTTCTCTAACGCACCATTTACATGTAACTTAATTTATATGTAACACATATAAATGTAAACGCGTAATGTATCATTTTACGGTTCGAATTTATTCAATTGTTTTCTTTTGAACAGTCGCTAGTTTGTACATATATCGTACCTACCAAATATCTTTGGTTGTGTAATTGCATGTTCAATCACAGAATTGTTATTACTTATAAACGTCGAAGTATCGTATAGTAGGTCGTATTGAATGCGCGTTAAATTTCATTCTATTTCTATCTCAAGTATTTTTAGCTATAAGTATATTAAAGAAGCATTAAATATAATATGCTGATTATAGAGATTGTCACAAAGTAATACAAAGCTTCAAATATTTTTAAGAATCTTTTTTTCTTTTTTACAACGTGTCAATTTTTCTTTTTAATTTTGTGTTTACAGTTATTTTTTTATACGTCAGAAAATCTCCAAACTTATTTACGCACACTAATTTTATACATTTAGAATTTTTTTCTACGGTACACTATACTTTTTGCAGTTTATTATTTAAATTACCTCATCACGCCTATAATCTCAGTTTACTTTTTTGCAAAATCCAATCGTTTTCTTACTCGGCTAACACAAATTTTGTGACATACTATATAATCGCCTTGTGTATATAACTATACTTATATGTATGTATATTCTATATCAACAGCTTCTTTCCGGCTCAAAATCTTATCCCGTCACTGTGAACAAGATTAATTACGTATTATTCGTTATCCTGTCGAGCCGCGTCGATTACAGCCGACCAGATGATTAATTGATGCAGAAATCGAGAGCTTCCCTTTTTGTTAATAACTTGCAAAGATTCTCCGCCGCATCTATTCGAGTTACGATTTCGCCGTAAATTCGCATTGATTAATTGGCGTCCAACAGGTATGATGATCGGCGGTAAATGCTACGGAGCGTTACGATCTCAATTGATCGTTACAGAAAATTTGCATGACGCAAATTGTCCCGATCATCACGCGATGTAAAACTAATAGTGTCAAAAATTATTTAAAAAACACCTAAAACTTCTTTTTTTATTGACGTTAAGTTTTGATAAACATGAATTAAACTTTTACCTTCGACTTTTTATGAGCGCAACGACTTTATTTCTAACAATATCTTTTCCAGTGTTTGTCTGTATTGTCTGCGCAATATTTATGTTTCCACTTTGTTAAGTTTTAAAAATACTTAATGATTTCTTCAATATTGAAAACTATCCTCCTAAAATGTAATGCAAAAATAAATAATTGCTAATGTGCATCATGCTAATGTGCACTCTCCTAGGGCAATTAATTCGGTGTAGCTGAATCAAACCGTATTTGGTGAAGCAAACAACAATTCACGTATATATGTATATCTGACAAGATTGTTTGTGTATTTTGTATCATAATCATATCGATACATTTGTGAAATATCTTGTAGAAAGTTTTTTCCCATTGTAAGGTAAAAACTAATAATGTACATATTTTCTCACTTTAATTCTTAATTTTGTATCTCATTGGCCATTTTGTATTTTCGTCATTGGTAGTGCAAAATGTATTGTTCAAAACGTACACTTTTTTATTTTTAGAGCACTTTGTATAAATATGTGTACAAATATGTACTATAATTTATATGTACGTAATTATTAATTAATTTTTCTTATCTTTCCATAGACAAACTCAAATTTTGCAATGAATCTAATCCTCAATATTGAAAAAACAATGCGAACATGTGATCTAATTCTTTCGTTCTGGAACACCCGTTATCGCAACAGTAATTTGAGAGGAAATAATTGCGTCGAAAATCACATTGCCTGCAGGGACTCATTAGTTTTCCGCTTCGTCGACCTGCACGGAAAATGCGCGATTCGTTCAAATGCGAAAATCGTCGTTCGCACGCCTTCGCGCGTGCATTTAAACTCTTATTCAAATTTGTTTGATTCGTTGGAGGGAATGTGACGCATCGACGTTTGTGAGTTAATTCATTTTCGTCGGTGATACGCACGGTATGCGTGTCACTTCGTCAATTTGCAGGCTTTCCCGGAGTTATTGGATCAGTCGAAACGTCATGAATTTATCGGTTTTTACGGTTGGTAGTACGATATATATTCCTTCGAAATTCGCTGAAATCAGATTTTATTGCGTGCGTCGAAAGACTGAACAAGAAAAACGGAAGAATCGTGAAATATTAAAATATAACTTGCGTATAAATAAATTTATAATATTAATAAGTTAAATATTAATAAGTTTAAAATATTTTTATTGTAATATAATTACAATTATGTAATATAATTATAATTAAATACAAATTAGTGTAATAAAGTTGATGCTTTATACCAATATTAGGAACTAGCAATGGAAATTGTTAAAATAAAATTAGGAAACAGAAATTTTGATGAGTATGAAAAAAAAACTTTCTGATATTGTTTTCCATTTTTACTTAAATATTATAAACAAAAAAGAGAATTTTCTATGTCAAATAAAAATAAACTTTTAATGATATACTTGCAATTATTTGTTACTAATTAGGAAATCTACATGGAAAGTTATTTTACTAGGAAATAACAAGTAAAATAAACAACTCAGTGATATGTGTAATACCAATAATTGTATCATAAATTTATTCAACATTCTAAAGAGTGTCTAATTGCTTTTTAGACTATAAAAATAAATAATTCGTATGAAAGGCTAACGAGTAACAATTAAAAAAGTGTTGTGAAAGAACATAGCGCGATAGATCTCTATTAAAGCTTCATTTTCATATCCATCCACACACACACACATACATCGATCGCGAGAGTAGATGGAAGTTTAGGAGAAATCCGTAGAAAGTATTAGCATAGGCGTACCTAGCGTGCAACAATGTAGTGTGTGCTTGTGGTTGTGGATTTCAGCAGGCGTACAGTCAGTACATCCCGGCTACAAGGGCCCAAGTGTCCGGGGCCCAAGGTGGGCAGACGGGAGTCGCCATGGATGGCACTTACCTCGTCGAGGCCTCGTTCTGAAAAATTCCCTTGCGCACTGTAAACGACACTAAAACCAAACCAAACTAAACAGAGAAAAAAATAGCGAATACAAAAAATAATAAGTGAAAATATAACATTGCCGTGTTGCAAATGACGCATAAGCGATTATTGTAAACAGTTGAGAAGTACATTAGAGGATGCATGCGTTAACAAACATTATGTGTAACGCGCTAGAAATCCGGAGCTTTGCGAGCGAGAGCTGAGACACGCTCGTCTACGTAAAGCAGATGCAATTTAGAGTAACCAAAATGAAGGTAAAAGATTTATGTATATAAATACATTTTTCTCTTTGACGGAGAGAAGGGAGAGAGAACGAGAGAGAAAGAAAGCGGCGAACTTATGAGTAATCGGGCGAGAAATTGAATAAAAGAGAGAGAAACAATATAAGAGAAAGATATATATCATATACATATATATACACACATATATATATATATACATATATATATATATATGCAATATATATAATTTATGTATATAGAGCAAAAATAAAATACATATATCTGTATTTCTCTCGACTCGCCGATCGTTTGTGATCTAAGAATTACCGAAAAAACCCACAAATAACACAAGCAAAGACACACACAGTCGTGCGAAATCCACAAAGTCAATCAATCAAATTCTTCTATTTCATCATTTCCGTGCCATCACCGACCCCCTACGACGTCGACGATGACGACGACAACGACAACACGATGACGGTCATGACGCTGCCGTTTGGACTTCAACATCAACAACGATTGGCGCCGCCTCATCATCCTTCCCTTTTCATCATCGTCCTTGGAACATGGTGAACGAAACCGCCATCGATGACAACGACGACGACGATGATGTCGACGAAATCATCGACGATCATGAAAAAACAAAACATACAAATTTGTGACGAATAATGTCATGATCGATAATGGCATTAATGTCTAATCGATCGATTGAAAATCATGTAGAGTTTGTCCTATCAACTTACCTCAAACGAGAGCAAGGACAGAGTGGTGCTCATATATGGCGATCGTATACAGGTGCGGAAAAAGGTAAAGAATCCACGTTGGCAAGCAATTGTAAAAATGATGGTTATGATGATAATATGATAAGGTTGATGATAATGAAGCTGATGATATTATACATATACATATGTGGTAGAATTTATGTATGGTGTATCAAGTGTCTAGATCGTGCGTTTTTTTCTGCCGTGATATGAAGAACATATCAGAATCTCCTCAGCAAACCTTATTTCTTGCAGTGTTTGATAATGCTTTTAATAGTGATCAATCTCTCGATTGGCTTCTCCTCGGTGTCCACTTTCATCCTCGAAAAAAAAATCTCTGTTCGCTGCGCTTATTTAAGGATTTTTGCATCCCTTGAAAGCTCGATGGGACTGTGCATATATACTACTTAGTGTGCAATTTGCTTCTTGTGATTATGTGGATGTATGGCTGTCTTGCTTTCAAAGGGATGGTTGGATGTTAGGGATATGCCATGTTTTAAAAGTCAATGATTTTTCTGCGCTAATTAAGTTTCACTTCAAACATTTTACTTCATATTTATAGACAACGTTTTATAATTTCCGCAGTATTTTTATATTATTGTAGACATATAAATGTGATGATTTTTAAAAAATGTATTTTTATTATTTTTTTCTTATATTTTTAAAATTATGTTTAATTTGTTATCATGCTACACATTAATCTTTATTTGACAAATGTTGATTTACAATTTTTTAAATGCAAAAACAAAAATGTTTACAATTTACATAATGCATAAATTATGTAAATTATAAAAATTTTTTCAAATTTGTATTTAAGACATAATCTCTTCTAAATATTTAAAAAATGTTTACAAGAGACATACTTAAAAAGTGTAATAAAAATTCAAATTAATTATTGTAAATCTTTTGGTCGGTCCTTGAAATATGTAACTTATTTATTTATTTTTTACTTATAAATTTAATACTTATTTATTTTTTACATATATTTGAGAGTGGATTTTTTTCTGTTATTTTTTATTAAACCTTTGTGCTCACAAAACTAGAAAAGCTTCTTATGAAACATTTATCAGAAATAAAATTTAGAAAATTTATACTTATATCCTGTTTCTCACACGATGAAGAGCAGAAATTATAAGAAATATTTTCTAAAATCTATAATTTGTGTAATTGGTTGATTGTGTTTTTAGTAATTATCTCTTTCTGCGAATAATAAATGCATACAAACTACAGTATTGAAAATGTTAACCTAAAATATAAACAAAATATCTTAACTATCTTATAACAAATATGGTAAGTAATTTAATTAATTAATTTTATAAATAAAAAATTTACAGATTAAAAATTCAAATAACAATAATATCAAGTTAGAAATTTCTTAAACATATTAAATTTAAAATACTTTCTTACATAATTTGGAAGTTATATAATATATAACTATAATTACATTATAATTATTAAAGATAGATGTGTTAACAAGTTATGCTTGAATTAAATAAACAATGTATCTATGTTTCTTTTATAAAGTAACAAAGTTGATTACAATAAAATTTACAACAAAATATCTGAGGATAATTAATAGCAGAAATATTATATTTCTATAAATACATTTACAAGAATATATTAAAATACACATATATGTCCAGAAATGCTTGATTTATAGGCTAGAGGTAATCGAAACATTACGTTTGACGCTTAGGTACAATCCAATAACTTATTGATCCAATTAATTATTCTTATGATTATGACTATTATGATTACTATGAAAGATATGCTATGAAAGATTATATTCGATTAAAAACAAAGATGTCATATTTTATTTCAAACTGACAGAATACATTTATAATGATTCATGATCAATGTAATAAATCTTCAGTTCAGTTGTTTATTTACTCACAATTTGCAACAAATACTTAAATTCTCCACTTGCTTCTCTCAATGCACGCATGGACATGTCGGATCATGAATACTTTCAAAAACCTCAGGACGGTTAGGTTTCTATGATGCTTTGGTGAAGTGTTTATTCAGTTGCAATTGTCTATTTTGGTTGCATAAACTTTTAAGTCTTTCCATATAAAAATCTAATGTATTATGTCGTTATTCTTATTATTATTATTATATGTTATCTTATTATGTCTTATTATTGATAACATCAATTGAATAAAGCAATTGATTGGGTCAACAAGTTGTTGAGTTGTATTATATTATACCTCGAAATCCAAATGTTAAACATAATCTTTTTATTATAAATCATAAACCAAGCGCATTTCCGAACGTATATGTTTATGACATTCTTTTTATTTAGTGTGGAAAATTTACTTCCAAAATTTGTAAAAATATTTCTGTAACACCCTGTACACACGTATGTATGCGCAAATCACACACACACACACACACACACACACACACACACACACACACACACACACACACACACACACACAAAAAATTAAAAAATATTTTTTATACATACACACACACACACACACACACACACACACACACACACATTGTGGTGCAGGCATTACATTACGACGCACGCACACACATCCACACACACACACAGCACACACACACACACACACACACACATATATGTATGTATGTATAATATGTATATATATGTATATAAAATTTATATACATAATTTGTATATTTATTATATTTACGGAAATAATATAAAAACAGTTGTGCTACATATGTATAATATACGCCGAGGAAGAATGGACATGTTTCTCTCATAAAAAATTCTCGTAAATCGAGATTTTTTTTCGTATACATAAAAAGTGTACTCATTCAGTTATTAATTTAAACAAATATCCGGGAGCTATCGCATCGTTAGTTTCTGATGGAATGGATATTTCAGTAACGGAATTAGGGCGCTTCCTTATCATCGTGAAGCGCGTCAAATTTCGTTAATCTTGTTGGTGAACACAAAAATTGATGACGGGTATTACAATGCACTTTTTTACAGCATAAAACCTATGCAATCACTGCGGTTTGTTCTGTGCCACTTCTACACTTTTGTTACGCTTCTTTTTTTGTTTAAACTTCAAGTTCAAAATACAAACTATTCGAGTGAGAAGGATCATGAAAGAAAAATTGTACTGTTTTTTATGAGATCACCCTCGAAATATTTTCTGCTTTCAGCCGTTGGACTTTTCATTTTTTTGTAAAATTTGTTTGCTTGAATTAAATTTTTGTTTATACTTTAAACGAAAAAAAAATACATTAACAGCATAAAGTCGTATTCTTCAAAATTATTTTTCAAACATTTTTAAACAAAAATTATTTTTCAAAACTAACAATTCCTTACATTTTTGAAAATATAACTTTGGGTGTATAACTTTTTATAAGGATAAATCAATTTTCTGAAATTAGAATTTCGAAGTAGTGAATCTCCTGCGTAAGTCATTCTACCATTATTAATAAGCGCTTTTATAACAAGTTTTTTTTATGTAGGTATGATAAATTGAAATAGATTTTGTTTAATTAAAACTCTATTAGTATAAAATTTCATAAAGAATAAAATTTTATACTTTTTTTCGTTCTTTAAACATAATTTATGAAAATTATACTAGACATTTTCATTAAACAAAGATTAACTTTAAATTGATTAAAGAAAAGAATTGTGCAAAACTTGAATCTATGAAAGTAAATCTCTTTGTCAGTAACTAACAATCCAAAAAGAGAGGTATTAATTGACGGCAAACTGACTATAATAAATCTTTATTCGTGTTCACGACGTTTTGACCATTGGTTTTAGTCGAAACGTCATGAACACGAATAAAGATTTATTATACTCAGTTTGCCGTCAATTAATACCTTTCTTTTTGGATTGAAACAATCTATTCATACATGTTATTTATATTTTTTATATTCAATACATATATTTATATACAATGTTATTTATATATTATTTTCCTACTTGCTTTTAAAATAATGTAAGTAATCCCTAGTTTTGAAATACTGATATTTTCTCAGATAAAATTTAAATTTAATTTGGATTTAAATTTGTTTGTATCTTCATTCCCTTATAAGCACTTTGTTATTTAGCTAACAGAAATATGGCAGGCAAAAAAGTTAAAGAGAGCGGGAAGTTAAGATATGAAGGTTTGTAAAGAAAGATATACAATACACAGCCACGGAAGAGGTTAGTTTCTCTTGCTTCTCCTTTCTGCAGTTTCATTTCAACTTTTTTTCGAAGCAATTTAAAGACGTTGGCGAGTATAAAATGGATG
Organism: Crematogaster levior; assembly: GCA_901521435.1. Taxonomy (NCBI): domain Eukaryota; kingdom Metazoa; phylum Arthropoda; class Insecta; order Hymenoptera; family Formicidae; genus Crematogaster; species Crematogaster levior. The sequence goes on along the minus strand of CABEGB010001403.1, from coordinate 58,365 downwards.
TTCCGCGTCTCTTTCAAGATTTTACAGTTTAAAAAATACTTTCGGTTTGTTCATTCACAAACGCTCACTTTTATCTTTTTTACGTTTTTATGGTACACTTCACATGGTACATTTGCAACACAAAAATATTTTTTTAAATGTTCTGCTACGAACGATAGAGAACTGTTGTGTAACATACGTGACTTGTTGTGTCTCTATTTAATTGTCTATTTAATATTTCGTCTATATGATATTTTAGGAATGAATTTATATTTAACGAGCAAATGCAATTGATCCAATGTGATGAATGTATTCGCTGTGTATATTTTATAAAGTTGTATTTTTATTATTACGTAACGTAATTAAGAAAAAAGTTTCTTAAAAAATACTCTCGACTGTTGTTCATGTTAGCATTCAAATTTACTTTAAATATTTGAAAAAGTAAAAAAGATTGAGCACCACGTTAAATTTTACATTTCAATTTACAATTATTATTATCAAGTATATATCAAAATTATTTTATTAATTATATTATTAAGTATATTATTAATATCAATATATACAATATATTATATTCCAGAGACACCACGTGTTTTATATATAAAAATATATTATAAAATATATTTTTGTATATATAAAACACGTGGTGTCTCTAGAATGCTATTTAAATGCTATTAAAAATGTGTAATTAATTATAATTTTAAATGTGTTTAAATGTGTTATTCAATTACGAAATATTAATGTTACAATATTATCAATAATACTAGTAGATTGCATAACCATTATTAACTTAGAGAACGATAAAATAAAACAATAATCAATTCTTACAAAACCAAATATGTATAAGTTGATAATTAATATTATTTTTCCAAGCTTCAATTTTTTAATATTTTAATTATTATATTTCTCTTTATTATTTCATTTTTTAAATCTCTATTATTTTTTAATGTTTAAAATAAATTTGAATTCTAACATGAGCAGCTAAAAGTACTTCTTTTTCAAAAAACTTTTTTATTTTAATTATTTTCTTCACATTTGGTAATTAATTTTTTCTTATTATTGAATTTTATCTTTTTTTCTTTATTTTTAATTATTAATTTTTTATTATTAATATCTTATTTTTTTATACTTTTAATTATTTTTTATTTTTTTTTATCTTACGTTTTTTAAAGTCGGATATATTTTAATAGTTCTGTGCGTATATAATTTTTATGCCACAAGAATAAAATTTTTTTCAACCGATTTTTTCAACCGCGCGCAACGCACACACACGCGCACGCGCGCGCAGCAGCGCGCGCAAATATTTAAAATAATAATAATTAATAATAAAATTTGGTTATTATAATACGTTATTCTATTAATAAAAATAATATAAGAATACAATCGGTTGAAAAAAATTTTATTCTTGTGGCATAAAAATTATATACGCACAGAACTATTAAAATATATCTGACTTTAAAAACGTGGGATAAAAAAAAATAAAAAATGGTTAAAAGTATAAAAAAATAAGATATTAATAGTATAATAAAAAATTAATAACAATTGAAAAGAAATAAACAGGCTAATAGGTAAAAAATTAATAATTAAAAATAAAGAAAAAAGATAAAAGTTAATAATAAGAAAACCAATCATAAAACCATATTAACATCTTACTGACCGTACTGACCGTAAACTTAAACCTGTACATAAACTTTAAACTTCAGCCAACGAACAGAGAAGATCGTATAGCAATAAAATAATGCAATATTAAGGTGTAAAATATTTAAATAAAAAATAAAAATTTAAGAATTATAAAGAAATTAGAGAATTATTATATATATATTAGAAATTAATTAAATTGTGTGGAACATCCTAACAATTTTTGTACGATATATTTTGGATATTTTTTACGTTTAAAAAAGAAAATTTTAAAAGTAAAATAGTAAATACGTTAATGTGATATCCAAAATATATCCTATAAAAACTATTAGAACGTTCCATACAATTTTATTAATCTGTAAATCTTTTTTCGCAGACATATTTCTACTTATAATATGTTGGGAAAAGGAGGGGGGATGTAATAGATACGTATTAATATCGTTATTGAATTGATATATCAATTTAATATATGCACTTTTACTTTGAATGTAGGTTGAATGTTGCGTTAACCCTTTGCCCTACAACCACGTGTGAGACTCGTGGTCAGGTATTCGGGCCAAAACTGATTATCACGAGCCTGGCCCGTGGTACATCGGGCCAAATGTAAACATCACGGGCGGTCTTGTTTTCGTTTCGGGCCCACGCTGTTGGAACTTAAATCGTAGGGCAAGGGGTTAAAAGACGTGTTTGTAACGACGTGCAGTCCGCTAGAGACAAGATAATATTAGGCACAAAAAGATCTAGCTAGACTGAATATTGGTAGTGTTATTTGTTACTGATTATTAATCTATAATTTTCTGATATAAAAAATTTTTATTTTTTAATAAAATAGCTTATTCTTTACTATTGCATCACGCTTTTGTTACTACGATCTTCTTTGTGCGTTGACTGAAGTTAAAGGTTACGTACAGGTCTAAGTTTACAGTCAATATATAACATAACATACCGTAACAATCACTTATTATAGCATTTGTTGTATTGTATTTGTTGCTTGATGCAAAGACCTTAACTCCTGTATTCTTCATACAAAATTTACTGGTAACTCTTTCACACATTGATACTTTTGTTGACACTTTCTAGATCTGTATGTTTATTAGGTACTTTCTATGTGGCGACTTCTGCGTACAACTAATGTTGTCACTAAATCTCACACTATATATACACAAGTGTTATAAAATTAATTTAGATCTATAGATCACTGATCTATAGATCACTATAATTTCATGTACATATGTTTATTACGATCTTCATGATTAATTAAGTTGGTCACTACCGTTCGACAGCTAATAAAGATTTCGAAAAAAAAATTTTTTGACTTTTTATTAACAGAATAGTTAATAAATACAATATGCTCTAAATCATGCTTGGATAATAAAAAGTTTGTTAGACATTAATTAAAAAAGAGGAAATAAAAACAAAATTTTCTAATTTTTTAAATAATGATATCGATTTAATCGTCGTAAATTTTATGACTACAGTCACAAAATTCATTGCATAAATTTATATTAAATTTATATTTTAAACTTCACGTAATGAAAATAGTTAAACAAACGAGTTTCCCTTGCTTCCATCATTGTTAATTTAAATTGAAGTAATTATGCAAGTGATCAAAGACAATCAATGGTTGCACTTTAACAGAAATTATTTTTTTTTAATGAGAATAATCGTTATCTTTTTGAACGTCGAATGTGATTTTGTTAACCAAATTTCTCTATCACATCACAATTTTCAGAAATTTGCAGTTATAATTACAAAAAGGATTATTTTAATGTATTTTGGCATATTATAACTACAATATACATTTGGTAAAATTTTATTGCAAAATTAATTATGTTGTTAGAACTTTTTGGCTTTTAAAAAGAATTTGTTGTCTTGATTATGTCAATTTTTTAATTATATTATTCAAACTTTTTTTGAATACTAATATTTGATATTAAGTTGATAAATTTAAAAGAACGAAACTAATATGGTAGTTATTAAAAGAAAAAATTTGATCATTTTTTATTTTAATATTCGCCATATTAAAAATGGCTTCGTCATTTTGAATTCATTAATTTTGACATCACATTCAGTGACATAAAAAATTTTTAAGTTTGAGTAACATAATTAAAAAATATTTCAAAGATCTTTAATTGTCTATCTAAATTATAACTATGTAAATCACACTGACGCAACAGTTTTTAATCATCAATATCTTTGTTTGAACAAATAAATATTATTGATATTGAAAAGATATTAATACCATTGACAAAACAAATTCTATTAAGGGTTGAAAGTTGTGGAAACAAAATAAATGATAAGAAATATATCTAAAATCGCCAAGCGGTAAACTTGGATCTTGATGACCAATCAATGAGCTGCGTGCCGATTTGATTCGGACTCTAAACGCAATAAATAAATAAGATGCATGCCGACTTAATAGTAGAACTTAAGACGCAGTAAATAAGATGCGTGTCGACTTAATATGTCGTACTTTAAAATGCAGTATTTAATAATACGTATTATAATACAGATCTGATTGTTTGGCGATTTTACATATATTTCTTACTATTATGTAATTTACGGTTTAAAAAAATGTAATATTTGTGAAAATAAATGATAATTTTGATTGCAAAATTTCACCAGTATGTCATATATCGTAGTTATAATATATATATATATATAATATATATTTATATATATATTGTAACGAAGCGTTACCGCCAAAAAGTCACCCCCGACATAAACAATTATTTCCGCGCCGCACCAACCCGCTTATCACCGACCTGCGGGTATATATACCGCAGGATTTTCGGTGATAAGCATGTTCCTTCCGACCCGCGTGCTGAGCAGGTCGCTCCACCGGGACTTAGTCCCCGGGTCCTATTCGCTTGTGTGTTGAACAAGCAATTCCTCCAAGACGCGCGTTGAGCGTCACCGAGAGTCGCGAGTTGAGCGACAGTTACCTATCCGCATACGAATCCAGCTACGAGCTGAGTAGCGATATCCGAAGTCCACGAGTTGAGTGGCATACCGCGTGCTGAGCGGCAACCCGCCTCATGATGAGAGGCCTCCACCGCTCCGAATCATCCCTATGATTCGCCGTGCGAAGTAATTCGCAACCGAACCGCCGAGACAAGACGAAGTCCGCCGACTCCGCCCGATCTCCGCGAACAGACCGCGCCGCCGAGCTACCGCGAGGCCCGCCGATTCCGCCCGATCTCCGCAATTAGCGTCGCGCCGCCGAGGGACCGCGAAGTCCGCCGATCCCGCCCGATCGGACCGCCGCATTCCATCGGACCGAGCCGAAACCCTCCCGGCCGCGTTAAGCCGCACCCCACGTTAAGCCGGCAGTACCGGATTCTGTATATAGTAGAAATAAGTTAGTATGTAAGTTATTGTATAAGTTAGATATAGAATAAAGCCTAGTTGTTAAGATATAAACGCACGCCTATTTCACTCAGCCTTCGACTCCACCGCCCGAACTTTGGATAACCGCGGCTATCCGCAGCTCAAGAAAATCCACTGTTACATATATATATATACAGGGTGTCCGGAAAATCGCCCGAAATATTTCGGGACGTGATTCGGGACCTCAAAAGAAGAAAAAAAAGCTATATAAACATAGGTCCGGAAATAAGTCGTTTTCAAGTTATAGCCACTTTTATATTTAAAAAAAAATCGTAATTTATAGTCCGCGTGGCATCCCTTTTTAAATTCTTATTTTTTAAATTTGCATTTCTTATTTTTTTTTATTTTCAAATTGTATTATTTTTTTAATTAATAATTTTTATTTTTTAATTTTTTTTTAATTTTTGATATTTGTAAATACATTATTTTTTAAATCAAGGATAAATATGAATAGGTAAATCGAATTAAATAAGGTGTTTGTAAACAATTGCTCGAACCCGAGCTCGAAGGCCTGCCCCACCACGCGCTACCGGGCACTCCGAGCGCTCACGTACGCGGCGCGCGCGTGTATGCGGCACGAGACCTATTTAGGCCACATCAGGCGCTATCGTACTTGAGTACCTAAGTACTTTGAGATTGTACCTAATCTATCTGTATTCAATGGATCGTTTGAGTTTTAATAAATTAACAGATATGCATTTTATGTATGGTCTTGCTCAAGGTAATGCTACCGAGGCAAGAAGATTATATGCCCAGTCTTTTCCAAATCGATATGTACCGGGAAGTGAATCTTTCCAAAATGTAGATAGAACCTTGAGAGAATTGGGTACATTAAAAAAGAGAACAAGTGAGGGCAGACCTAGAGTAGATGGTGTAACGGAAGAAGAAGTACTTGAACAATTTGAGCGTAACCCTGCTACTAGTGTTAGAACAGTTTCGGATGAAATCGGAGTACCAAAATCAACGATATGGGACATTTTATCAAGAAACTCAATGTATCCATATCACGTGCAACGAGTTCAAGGCATCTGTTGCAGATTATGGTCCCCGTTTGCAATTTTGTCAATGGGTTGTAAACAGAATAGATGAAAATCCGAATTTTTGTGAAAATATTCTATTTACTGATGAAGCAGGCTTTGATAGAAATGGAATTTTCAACTATCACAACCTTCATAAATGGGCTTTAGAAAATCCTAAAGTAATTGATCAAAGGAGGCATCAACAACAGTTTAGTTGCACGGTATGGGCGGGTATTATTGGTGACGAACTTATAGGGCCATATTTCTTTGAAGAGAGATTAAATGGTCAGAATTATGTACGATTTCTTAGAGAACAGATAGTCAACCTTCTTGAAAGCGTCCCTTTAATAATACGACAAAACATGTGGTTCATGCATGACGGTGCACCTGCACATTTTAGCCGTGTAGCCAGAGATTATTTGAATCGAAATTATGGCCAGAGATGGATAGGGCGTGGAGGTCCGGTTGTCTGGTCCCCAAGATCACCGGACATGAATCCACTTGATTTTTATCTATGGGGTCACGTAAAGTCAATTGTTTACAAAAATGCGCCCAATAATATTGCTGACTTAAGACAAAGAATAATACGTGGATTCCAAGAAATAAAAACGGATCCAAATGTTTTTCAAAGAGTTCGGAATTCTTTTGATAGAAGAATAAGGGCCTGCATTCGTGCTGAAGGTGGTCATTTTGAACACCTTATTTAATTCGATTTACCTATTTATATTTATCCTTGATTTAAAAAATAATGTATTTACAAATATCAAAAATTTAAAAAAAATTAAAAAATAAAAATTATTAATTAAAAAAATAATACAATTTGAAAATAAAAAAAAATAAGAAATGCAAATTTAAAAAATAAGAATTTAAAAAGGGATGCCACGCGGACTATAAATTACAATTTTTTTTAAATATAAAAGTGGCTATAACTCGAAAACGACTTATTTCCGGACCTATGTTTATATAGCTTTTTTTTCTTCTTTTGAGGTCCCGAATCACGTCCCGAAATATTTCGGGCGATTTTCCGGACACCCTGTATATATATATATATATATACTGTGATATATATATATATAATATATGTCAAAATAAACCTTTTTTACAACTTTATTTATTATTTTCTCAAAGTTGTGATGTGATAAAATAATTTAGTAAGCGGAATCATATTCTGTTTCTAAAAATTACAGAAAACAAATATTCTCATTCTTGTGCATTTTTAAAATAAAAAAACTACAAGTTTTACTGTTTTGATTGCAAATGTTGATGTGAACATGATGTTATGAAACAAGCAAATCGTTGAAACATTTGCAATTTTAATCAAAGTACTGTAGCTGATTTGAAATAACACTTTGACACAAAAAATAAATAACTCGATTTTATTTTTCATAAATAATCAAGAAAGTACGCGGTATAACAAACTTCAGGAAAAAGAAGGGTTTTATATCACTATGCTTTACAATTTTTTTGTTTATGCTTTTTTATGTTTATTATAATTTTTATATTTTCTTATGTATTTTTGTTATATTTTAATTATTTATTAATTATTTTTTGAATGTATATGTTTACGTATTAATATATATTTTACATTTATTTTATTTAAGTATACACTTTTTATATAAAAATATCTAATATTAATTAATTTTTTAAGGAAAAACATTTTATACATATTGCGTTGATATTATACTGCTATGTATACCATGTATATTAAACTTAATATATCTTGAAAAATGTATATTATTATCGTATTGTTTCTAATGTTTCTATATATGTATTTGGTGAGGAATTAATATATCTATTGCATAGTACAATATTATTTCGTACAATCTAGTGAGTAAATAGATACATAAATTGAGAGTTAAATATTTATCTTAATGAATTGTCTTAACTAATACATAGAAAACGAAACGAGAATTAAACATATATATTTAGAGTATTTTATTTATATTGGTGAGAATGTTTCATGTGAAAGATAATTAGATTAGAATACGAAAATGGCTATCACAAACGTTACACATTTATTTCAGTCTAATTTACTATTGTTTGCTTGCAGCTGTGATACGTTAACCGAATCCTTGTAAATGTCTACTAAATTTTGTACATAAACCAGCCGTTAATACAAAGAATAAATTTAACGGTAAAAGCAGCTTTTTATAGCTGTCGTCTAAATCAAGTGCATTTGAAGATGTAATGTAAAGTTTTGTTTAAATGTCCAATGCTTAACTTAAATCCTTAAATCTTTAGTATCCTGCGATTTAAATCATTAATCCGTTTTTTATGATTTTCTCTTTTCGTAAATCAGTGATTAAATCTGTTTTATATTTTTCTTACAAAAACATAAATCTTAGTAAGATTAATATATAACTGAGTAAACTATAAGTAAATAATAATTTTGTTACATTTATCATACACACGCACATGCACACGTACACGCACACGCGCGCGCGCGCACACGCACATACGGTGAGGTATTTTATAATATAAAATGTTATCTCTGAAAGTACTCATTATTGTTAGAAAAAAATTTTAAAAAGTTTGTTTCTGAAAGGGAAAAATGCAAGGATATTATTTCAAAATTTGGATCTTAGGTGCGAGATCATGTAAAGGTCAACTTACATTTTTGAAATGACAATTTATGTTCTTTATATGTATGTATAAGTCTTCTTCTACTTATAAATCCTAGCAACTTTTGTTTGAAAGTTTTTTTTTATATAGTTAACAGTTTTATATTTGTAATATTCTTATATTTGTTCAATTTTAAACAATTTAGCCAATATCTTATAACTTAAGAAGTGACTTTACATTGACATGTCATAATCTTAATAAAGTCTTATTAATGTGATACAACGGTATTAACATAGCAAGCAATTAATCCCTTTGGGATGCTTGATTTATGTCCCCTTGCTTTTCACGTTCACAGGTTATTTTCACCAGAATTCTCTACATTAATTCAATAAATTCAAAATATTTATCTTCTTATAAACGTAGTTGCAACCTTTCCTGAACCAGTTGACCTGAACTTTTATCAGTCGTATCGTAATTTCAGAACAAACTTGTTGAATTTTGATCTGCTAGAAAAACACTTCCGCTTTATTATTAGGAAACATACCAATTAATATATGCATAAACATATGCAATACGATGCAGCAATGCGTTATTCAATCGTAAAGTAATTAATGTTATAATATATTATTAATTAAGTATTAATGTTATAATATAATGCTAATAGATTATAATAGATAATGTAATGCTAATAGACTGCTAATAGGTAATATAATCGTTATTAAAAAATTATAAAATAAGACAATTGTTAATTTTTACGAAACAGAGAAAAATTTTGTAATAATTGATTAATATTATTTTTAACTTTTCCAATCTTTTAATTTTTTAACTAATATTTTAATGATTTTTTTTTATTTATTATTTTATTTAAAAAATTTTTTTACCTTTTTTTAACTGTTTAAAATAAATTTAAATGAGTAGCAGTCCGGAATATTTTCTTTCTAAAAAAAAACTTTTTTATCTTAATTATTTTCTTTATATTTTATAATTAATTTTTTCTTTTTAATCATTAAAGCAGTTGCTATGATTTTTAATGAAATCACATGAAAAATAATCGAATGGTGTAAAATCTGGAGGACGAGAAACTCTTTTTTGTCACTACCTTTTCGTCTTATCCACTTCTCAAACAGAAAATCTCCTTCAATTTCGAGAAATCCTTGCACAATGAGCTGCATCGTATTGTGCATCCACATGTTTATGCGTATATTAATTAGTTTTCTAGTTGTGGAAGTATGTTCTCTAGAAAATCTGTGTATATACTCTAACATTTAAAGATGTTAAAGAAAAATGTAATCCGGACTGAAATTCAACAAGTCTGCTCTGAAATTACGATACAACTGGTAAAAGTTTGTCGAGCAATTCAGGAAGGATTGTAACTATGTTTACAAGAAAAAGATAAACATTTTGAACATTCATTGAATTGATGTGGAGAATTCTGATGAAAATGCACCGCGAACGTGAAGATAAAGAGACTTACGTAAATTAAGGGATCTCAAAGGGATTAGCTGCCTATGTTAACATCGTTATATCACATTAATGTGGTTTTATTAAGGTCATGGAAGGTCAATATAAAGTCATAGTATTTTTAATTTTTTATCTTAATTTATTTCTTAAAAATAAGATATTTGGCTTGGGTCTTTAAAACTGAACAACCACAAAAACATATAAATATGAAACTATATAAAATACTGTTGATTGTAAAAGGACTTTCGAACAAAAGTTACTAGGTTTTTTTTTTAGAATAAAAAGATTTATATAAAAAATATGAATTGTCACTTAATAAAATTCAAGTTGATTTTCACATAGCTTTGGCACCTACACCCAAGGTGCAACTAAGACTATATGTCCCTATCTCTTTTCTTCTTTAAAACCAAATAATTTTTATTTGAAACATTTTTTACTACAATGTGTGCTTTTAGAGATAATAGTAACACTTTAAATATTTTACTCTGTATACATATATGTACGAGTATATATGTCTATACATATATGTATATATATATATATATATATATATATATATATATATATATATATATATACATATATAGGGTGTCCCGCACAAGATGAATCACCACTCGTATACAGATAGAGTAAGTTAAACTGAGTAGAAAAGTTCTGTATCATTTTGCGATTTTCGTAATAATTAATGAGATATTAAATAAAGAAGATCGACCAATACGCGCGAATCTAAGCGCGCGGCGAGAAGGGACAACCCACGGTTACTGTCTAGCGTCCGAGTGCGCGGGGAGAAGGAACAGCCCACCGTTATCGTAACAGTGGTTGTGGCTATCCCTTCTCCTCGCGCGCTAAGATGCTAGACGATAACTCTGACACTAGACAGTAACCGTGGGTTGTCCCTTCTCGCCGTGCGCTTAGATTCGCGCATATTGGTCGATCTTTTTTATTTAATATCTCATTAATTATTACGAAAATCGCAAAATGATACAGAACTTTTCTACTTAGTTTAACATACTCTATCTGTATATGAGTGGTGATTCATCTTGTGTGGGACACCCTGTATACAGGGTGTCTGGTAATTCGAAGATCAACTGTAAACTGCAGGTAGAGTAGGTTAAACTGAGCAGAATAGTCCTGTATCATTTTTTGACATTCTTAATATTTACCGAGATATTAACAAAAAAAGATCGGCGAATCCGCGCGAGGAAAGCGCGCGCGGCGAGAAGGACGTCCCACCGCTACGTGCTCACTAAGCGCGCAGTGAGACGGTGGGAGGAGTCTACGAGCGTAATACTAGAACACCGCGGCGACCGCACCGAATTATTCGGTGTAATCCCACCGCTCTATCTCCCACCGTCACTGCGCGCCTAGTGAGCACGTAGCGGTGGGACATCCTTCTCGCCGCGCGCGCTTTGCTCGCGCGGATTCGCCGATCTTTTTTTGTTAATATCTCGGTAAATATTAAGAATATCAAAAAATGATACATGACTTTTCTGCTCAGTTTAACCTACTCTACCTGCAGTTTACGGGTGGACTTCGAATTATCAGACACCCTGTATATATATATATATATATATATATATATATACAGGGTGGCTGAAAAGTTTCAGCACAGCCGAAGTGTACAGCTAGATTGGCTCATACTGATGATAAAAGTCAAATACCATTATGCAATATTCGCAATAGTTATTGAGTTATTAATTAAAGTGTCTGAGCCAATGCGCGAGTGATAATAAACGCGCGACAATAGAGTCGCGAGCGCGAGCGACTCTATTATTACGCGTCCCTCCCCACACGCCTCGCGCAGATACCTACTCGCCGCGTGACTCCTCGCTTTTCAATGTTGCCGAACAGCCCAACCTACCACTTTCTCACGCGCGCATTGGCTAAGACACTTTAATTAACCCTTTGACTACGCCAGACTTTGAGACGCACTGGCCGTACCATACGGCAGGAATTGAGTTACGATGTACGCGAACTTTTGGGTAGGGATGCATTTTTGTGAAAACATATTTTAATAATAAAAAAACTGAATATTACTACATTAAAATATATACATATACAAAAAAAACTGTGGGCGCCTTTAGGCGCCCTCCGTGTCAGAAAGCCAAACTGCGTCGAGCGTCTATAGGCGCTCTCAGTGTCACAAACGCAAAATTTCTAAGCGCATATAGGCGCCCACAGTAGCCTAAGAGTTAATAACTCAATAACTATTGCGAATATTATAATGGTATTTGACTTTTATCATCAGTATGAGCCAATCTAGCTGTACACTTTGGCTGTGCTAAAACTTTTCAGCCACCCTGTAGACATATATACAGTATGTTTGGCAATTACCATGCTACTTTTTATTCTTCGCTATCGTAGCACTGACTGTCTCTTCTCGCCGAATGCACACTGATTCACAGATCTTTATTAATTGGTAACTAATTACTTATTGAGAAAGTTACAAAATAGTAAAGACGTTTTTACTTACAAGTGTAACATTTCTATTCATGAGAGATGGCACGGTAATTACCAGACATGACGTATACATACAGTGGTGTGCCATATTATTAGACCCATGCACAGAATTTCTCAAATATTTGTTTTCTTCGTGAAAAATTAGCATTTAAAACTGAATCCAATTAGGCAAAAACAATTACGAAGTAATCAGACAAAAATATAAATATTTTGGATTGGCCTGGGAATTCCCCAGACATGAATCCTATTGAATATGTGTGGGAGCTGATGAAGCGAGAAGTCAGCAAATCTGCTATCACAACAAAAAAAACAGCTGATAGAAAAACTTATAAACGTCTGGCATCACAACCCACATCTTTAAGAGTGAGAAGCTGTGCAGAGAGCATGCTCCGCCGAATTGCAGCTCTAATCGCTGCAAGAGGAGGCCCTACAAAATATTAATTTTTTCGTCTTTGTATATCTAGTTTTTTTTCTTAATGTACAAAATTTATAAAGCCTAAATGTCTTTTTTTAATCAACAATTACAAATAAATTTGATAAAAAAATATATTTCCCACATAGATCCCGTTTTATGGTCATTGTAGCAATGGTTTCACCGAAATTGTGTAATTTTTGCCATGGGTCTAATAATATGGCACACCACTATACATATATACATATATATACGTATACATAAAGGTATCCTGTAATTAGTAGACTCGACTTCAACAATGAATAAGAAGCGCAAAAACAATGATAAAAGTTTGTATAAATATGTGTTTTATTATATAGATTTTTTAAAGTTATAGTTAAGTATTTACATTTTCCGGTAATACGTGTGCGCGTGCGATGTGTGTGTGTGTGTGTGTGTGTGCGCGCGCGCGTTGGTGGAGCTGTTTGTCGTTACATATAAGAAGTGCTCAAAGTGACTTCTCTTCGGTCCGAATGCAAGTCTACATTGTCGTATCATGAAATTCCACACGCTTTCAAAAATGGGTGTTTGTCGGAATCATTGCCAGTGGCTTTATAGGGTAACAAAATATTAATATTTCAATGCTGGCAATGGGTGAATAAAAATGGTTGTAAATAAACAATTTTCAAGTGGCTTTTTTAAGCTCCGCAAATAAAAATCTAATGGATAGTCTGGGGAACGCGCAAACCAATCAGTAGGTTTTGCATGATATAGCTATTTGTTAGGAAATCATTTGTTTAAGAAATTCCTGACTATTTTTGAAAGAGCATTCTATGACACAATAACAGGTTTGCAATTCAGGTGAAGGCCATTTTGAGTACTTTTTATAATCGGTAAAAGTAAACTTCAATTTGAAAATAAGATCGAATAGAATATGTTCATATGAACTTTTAACATTGTTTTTATGTCTTATGTTCACCGCTGAAGAAAATCTCACTTATTACAGGATACCCTGTATTTATTATTATATGATATATTATATGATATTATTATATATATTAATCGAATAAAACACAGAATTTTATTGTCAATCTTGAAGAATTCAACATTCTATATGATCATCTTAATACAAGATTTTCTAATTCTCTTACGAATTCTCCTAGTCATAATGCAGTACTTACTTCTGTTTGCTAAAGAACATAAAGAACATTGGCGTTATTAAGCAACGCACGTAGAAATAACGCGAATATTCCATTTAGTTCGCTTGCGTTACGTTTATCGATCACGTTTTCCGTATTTACATTTACATGCAATAAATTTGTTTTCAGCGGATTATATTGTATTGGTATTACTGCAGATTATGCTCATATATCGGCTAGCTTGATTATACAAAGTGTCCACAGTATCAAATTGCCATATAGTAACCTTAATGTATCTTTTATTTATAATACATGTGAAATTGACAAAACTTTTTCAGAGATTGAGTTTTGATTACAAAATTACTTCTGTTTGCTTCTCTCCTTTAGTTTAATTTACATTAAATAAATAGTTAAATTAAATAAGTGAATTAATTAAGTATACGTTTAAAAATACAATAAATACTAATATTAAATATAATATAGTGAAGCGTCATAGGATATTCTGTACATACTTCGCATATATTTATACACTGAGAAAAAAGTGTCGAATCAAAAAAATATTTCTTGATTCAATTATATGCGGTGGTTATGTGCTTGTCAAGCAAATATTTGTTAATTAAAAAAAATATGTGTTCCGGTGAATGAATTAACATATGTTTAATTTTAAAAAATATTTATTTGAACTAAAGAAATATTGCCAATTAAAATATTTAGTCATATTAATAACTTTTTTCTTAGTGCAGTGTAGTTGTGTTTTTTATTATTAAATTATTCAAGCCATTTTGTTTCTGTATTTTAACGATTTTCTGTTTTCACGAATGATATCGGTAATTTTTAATTTTTTTTATTTGATACATTTTCGCTATATCCGCTTATTTGGTATATTTTGGTATGAAGCACTTATGCACTTTATCGCAATTTTATTTAGAATTTTAGTCGGCGTTATGTTATATCTAAAAATTCATGGGGACACTTCTATATAAACTTTTGCTACTTTAATAAATTTATTGAGTATTATTAGAAGAATGTGCCTCAAATATCTGTGGACGTTTATATGTCATGAGAGAAATGAGAGATGCAAATAGCCTTGTCATAAATTTCATTTTTATTTAAATTCCAATAATCTTGTTTTCTTTTTAAATAGAAATTATGATTCATTTCGCGTTTAATTTCACATTTTTTTTTAAATTTCACTATCAGATCTTGTCATACAATTATAAAAACTGGAAAAATTATATAATTTAGGACAAAGTTATGTAATTTAAGAAATTATTTAATTTAATTTACTATTGCTCTATTAAATAATTGATTAGTTAAATTGAAATTTATATAATTGAAATTTTTTATAATTGATGTCTAAGCGAAATAGAAATTTTTACTAGAGATCTTTACTAGAGATGGGTCAAAACTTGATTTTGAATTTTTAAATCCTCGAATCCGAAATTTTGTAAGACCTCGAAACTTTCAAAATTCAAAAAATTTAGATATTAATTTTAAAAAAGGATTATTTTGTCAGTAACTAAAAACTTAATTTATTTTTTTTAGAAAACCTAGTTGTAAATCTTTATTAAACATAATTACATAAAAATTATTTTATTTTAGGATGAAAAAAATTAAAACTAGATAAAAATTTAAATATTTAATAAATTGTTTGAAGAGTAAATTTGCATTTAACTATTGTAGTTAATATTTATTTATCATCGCCACCGAAATACTTAGAAAAATATTTAGTCGATCAAGATTTTTGTTTAAAGACATTAACATCTAAACTCTTTCTGCGTCTAGTCTGCTTCTTTTTTTTTCTATTAAAATAAATTTGTTGACAGATTTGTTGAAGTTTACATGACATTGGCTCTATATGGCATTTAAAATATTTCACAAAATAATATTTTTTATGTATTGAGTTAATTTCAGGTTTTGAGAGTTTTAAATTATGTACAAAGATAACACGAAGTTTTTCGAGTCTTCAAAACTCTTTTTCGAGAGGTTTCAAGGATTCAAGGTTTTAAGTATCCCATTTCTAATCTTTACTGTGTAAAGATGAGTAAAAATGTAAAATGATAAGTAAAATGAGAAGTAAAATGATAAAATTATCTGTATATAAATTTTTTTATTATTAAGAAAAGTTTTATGATTTTTGTAGTATGTGACCAAGAGATTGAATTCTTTAAAATAAAAAAAGATTTTGAAAATAATTCATATTACTGTTCCTCTTAATGATTTTATCATTAATTTAATATAATTTAATTTAATAATGATTACGAATTATTTATAGTAAGATAGTAATTATTATTTAGTTCTTTATTTCTCTAGAGAATTCAACACTTCTCTAGAATTATTGTTTTAGATTTAGATGGATGTGTTTGGTCTATTTTCGAATTGAAATTATGTTGCTGCATAACCATCAATTCGATATATCCGCGCGACACGTCGCGATTTAGTATACTTACACGTGCGTGTAACTGTACTGCGGTGTAACACGGAGCGCCTGCGGTGAAGTTATCAGGACTTGGGAAATAAAGGCATTATTGGACCGGATGCTTTTCCATCGTGCGATTACGAGGGATTAATAGTCGCGTGCGTGTGGCGATGTGTCGCGAAGGTCGACCGACGCGTCTTAAACTCGCCTAGAATTTACTGCATTGCAGTTTGCGCGAGCCTAGCCGTCAGTAAGCAAACAGAGCAATGCCGAGTTTTACTTTAATGAATAATTATTATTTTGAATTTGTTTACAATTTATTTCTTTGTTGCATATTATAGCGTGGTATGTTCAATGTTATTTAATGTGCAAATTGCATTGGATAATGAAATAATAATAATAATAATAATAATAATAATAATAATAATAATAATTGGATAATGAAATAATAATAATAATAAATGGTATTTATGAATTTCTACACAATGTCCATTCTTTAAATGAAAAATGTTTTGTTATTTAACTTTATGTAACTTTTTTTTATATCATATATATAATATTTTGAATAATGGTAAAAAAATGATGATGCAAAAATGACGATGTAAATAACAAAAATCCAGGATGTGAATAGGGTGGGACATTTTCAAAGGACATATTCAAAGGATGTATAAAAATACCCATTTCACATTTATATCGCATAGATTTTCACGTGGCACGTGTATAGTCTCATTTTTAGCTCGCATCTCTGAGAAAGTACTTACGAAATTGGCATACGGATCTAAATAAGATATGACATAGATATCCGTTGAGCGTTTCAATTTTCTATTTGAGTGTTCTTCGGAATTACTAACAACGATGTAATATATAGATTATATTAAAAATGTAAGATTAAATATATAGAGTCGGAGCGTCAATCGCCTATGTCTACGTCATACATTGAGTATATATGTCACATATATATTATCTTGTTGCAAATTTAAGATAAGACAAGAAGAAATTGACTTAATCTATTTTAATGTGTATTTTAACAAAGTTGTTTGCTTGATGAGAAAAATCTGCGATTGCGACTTTGACTCTTATTACTTTTTTAAAACTTTTATTACATATTCAGAAACTCTCTCATATTAGAAACTTACTCTCATTTTTTTTTAAATTTTACAAACACTAATGATTTTTTGATATTACACAACATTTTGAATACGTTTAGAATGGATTATATTAAACATGTTAGATCAACAATATAGAATTAAAGCGATAATCGCGTTTTAATTTGTCACAACTTAATGGGTACATTACACAATTTGCATATATATTACACGTTATGTGTCTTATTAAACTTAAAAAAAAGAAGATATAAATATATTTATTTTATATTTATTTTAATATGTAGGGTTAATTCACAAAGTTGCTCTGCTTGTAGAGTTCGCTAATAGAAATATGCGTTTTTTGATTGATTTCTATCTCGTTTTATAATAAAAACTACTTTGACATTTATTAAATTTTTAGAAATGTATCTTAAGAACTTATTTTCATGTTTTTTAGAATATTTTATAGACATTGTTAAAGTTTCTTAATGTATCTTAATTTTTTTACTAAAATCACATGCATATGTAAAATTTCTTTAAAAAAACTTAATTAATTTTGTAAAAGTTTCCGAAGATTTATATATATTATTTATTTTATCTAACAGACAAAATAAGAATAAAAGATAAAAATCATGCGGTAATAAATTATATTACGCTTTATCTTCCTCTAATCGATTGTTATCTCGCTGCATTCATGCTAGCAATTATGAAATCGATTTGCAATTACCACTACGCTACTCTGTTGCTAATAGCTATTAATTAAACGTCTGAGATAAAATCGATTTGCTGTTATTAATCATGAAAGATATAGCATAGAAAGTCAGTGCTGGTGTTAAGTGTAACACATTAACTGTACGATTACTGCTGTAAAGTTTTGCGTATGATTAACGCTCGAGAAGGTCATGCTGCCAGGACGAGCTATAAACTCGACTTAGAAACTACGTAAAGTATGACGACTGCTTGTAACTGTTACGCTGCGATTATCAGGAGTGTTAAATTTACGATCTGCGCTTGTAAGATGTATAACGCACTTCGCATGCGGCTGTAAAAAGCGATTTCGATTCTTCGCTTACGATTCTTCTATCTTGCAAGTCTGCAAGCGTCTCAATTTTTGAAAGATGCGACATTTTGCCCTGATTATTCTTTTGCACAAGACGAGCTCAAAGAAAAATTACAATAGAAAAATTACCTTATATACTCCAGTTTATTAATATAGTTTTAATATACATTATAATTGGAATGAAACGCAGGCATGATAATTAATAATTACTTCTGTAATAAGTTACTATTGCATTTCAAAAATTTTTTGCATGTTTTATTGAGATATAGACTTATATATATATGTTATATACGTATATACTTATATATATATATATATATATATATATACTTATATATATATATGTCTGAGTTTATATCTCGCACGTATTTTTTAAATATTATATTTAAAGATTGGAAACATTGGGATTCTTAACTACAATAAAGACTAGTTTGCAGAAACGGCAACTCATTCTTATTTTTAACACTTCGTTGTTTTATCTGGTTCAATTATATTTTAACATGAAATATCTATGCATATATATATATATATATATTCTTACATGACCTTTGAAAATTATCCATCAACTATAATTGTCATGTCAATTTTAAAAATATAAAATCCACACAATTTTTAAGATAGCTATTAGCCTGTCAATTTATGTATATTATCAATCCGTAAGTAGAGAAGTCTACGTTATTTTTGAGCTCAAACATAATTCCACCTCCAATGGTTTAAACTGCGTTTTAAGTAAATTTAAGCAATACATATGCATATATTGTTGTGAACAAACATATGTATTTTGGTATCAGCGAAGTCTTGATCCTCCGTGCACTGTTTATTTCCTTCTACCTTCATATTCTATATTTAATGGAATGTTCTTGTTATTGTTGTCTTGTTATTGTTGTTATTTATAACTTTCTCATTGTATTATCATTGTTTGCTTCGCACCCTGGTTTCCTCTCGATTGTTTCGTATCTGTCGTATCGTATCATATCGTCGCATGTTTCTCTCTCTTTGCACGCGTAATTCTTTTTTCATTCCCCCCGCCCTCGTCTCTTAATCTATCGTCGCTCTTCTGTCTCTTCTCGGGAAGAAAGTCACCCGGACCTTTCCTCGACTCCTTTGTCCTCTGGAGATTCACGCGCGTCTTACTCTCGAAGATTGTTCGAAGTCGATTATTAGTCCATTAGTTGTGAAAATATATCCCAATCCCGTAGATTACCCTTGAAATCACAATGTAAATTTACCCGATCAACATCTCAATTTAGTTATGGCATTAATTATTTTTTTTCCCGAGGAGGACGAGGAGTGACGAGAGGAAGAGAGAAGGAGAGGGAGAGGATAGATATACTGTAATTGCTTAGTTTGAATCTAGATATTAGAAGCTAGAGAACAATTGTGTGAAAGGAAGAATAAAAGCGGCGAAAGTGTGAGCGAGAAAGTGCGAGAAAATTGAAAGAAAGTGAGAGCGAGAGAGAAAAAGAGGAAGATGGAGACAGAAGAAAAGGAAGAAAAAGAGGGAGAGAGAGGGAGAGAGAGAGAGAGGAAGAGAGAGAGAGAAAGTGAAATGGAATGTGAGAAGAATGAGGAATAAATGAGAAGGGAGGACGACAAAAAGAGAAAATTCAAACATATTCGAAATGCCACTTGTTCCAGGACCTAAAGAAGCGCGATTCCCACATCTGCGACATGCAGGCCCTACAGCCACTTCCGGCCCCTACCAACACCGCCAACACCGCGCCCGCCATGACTACTTCCGGTGGGCAGCCATCGCTGCCGGTATCGGAGACCGTTTGAATCACGACGATCACGAGAACCGATCACGATCGTCCGTGTGCGCGATGCGTTAACCACGCATTACCACACCACCGCTCACCTATACACTCACCGCCGTCCTCCTTCACACCTGTGCTCGCTGAACTCGATGAACGAACCACGGTCGACCACGGTCGAAGCAACGGTGAGCCATCATCATTCGAATCTTTAAAGAGCGCAGCGCGGACCACCGGAAGTAGTCGTGGATCTTGTTAGCCCGTGCTGCGCGATTTTTCGATTATTCTGTTTCGCACATTTCGGAAGTCCCGTAAGTGACATCAAAATAAAAACTATTACTCGTATGGTTATTTATTTGTTCAGAGAATTTACGTATTATTTTTAATATTTTTGTGTAGTGTTTATCGTGATGTGATTTTGTAGTAGATATTTATTGATAATAGTTGAAGTTTATTGATAATAATTGACAATAGTTGAAGTCTGTCTTCGGTTAAACTGACCGTGATAGAAGAGAGAATGGATTTCCAAATATTTTTGCACGCAGATATACATATGTAATAGAGTAATTAAAAAAAGAAAAATTTAATACTAGAATTTCCAACATATATTTATTACTCAAAGTTATTTAAGTTTTGAATATTATTTTGGAAAACTTTGTTTTGATCAGGTTTTTTTCTTTATTAACTTCGTGATAATGTTTTTCCACGCACGCTCAACACATACACGCGCGCGTGCACGGGGCTTCGGAAATTGAAATTGATCCGTTTCAAATGTCACTTCGCGTTACGTTTGAACTTTGTTAGTACAACCTCATTAAATTATGTGCATTTGTGATTACAAGTATGTCGTTGAATTCACACGCCACTAGTTTTGCTTACGGAATCTATTTGTTCTTACTTCCAGCGATTCACACTATTATCCTCGAATATCGGCTTTTATAATTTGGAAAATTTGAGATGATTGAGAAATTATGATTGAAATTAAATGAAACTACTTTAATTTTACGATTAGAGTTAACTTGTTTATTTGACAAAAATAGCTTTCTTTTGCTTAGTACAGATTTTCTCAAATTTGTTTAATTATTATTTTTGTAATTTTAATAAAATTATTTGACATCTTTAATCATTAATCTAGAGATATTTCTTAAAATTTATTAACAAATACACAAAAAAATATTTTCTGTAATCTATGACAATAAGGTATGGCATTACATACAAAACTTCTAGAAAAAGCGTAACTTCCTTGTAAAAAGCGTTTTTTTTTACATTTTGTATTTATTATAAAAGTAGTTTTTGGCTTTATTTGTTTATTTATTTTCTTGTTAAAATAGTGAGAGCATGCCGAAGAGCAAAAGAGTCGAATCGCTTGGAAGCAAATCGGGGCTAATCGAGAAGAAAGGTGATTTATGATCGACCAGCGGGCATAAGACAATTTTCCGAGATTATGTCTGCTTCGTTTGCCACCGTGAAATACGGCATGAAACCGAGAGCGGCTGTTCCCAACTCAGGGCCGAATGAGTCCTGAGTGCAGACAATTTTTCCGGATTTGTGCGTTGGATTTCTCTGACGCGGCCTAGTTTCATCGCAGAGGCTCGCTGAATCGAGCTACGACAAGACAATCTTTTCCGGTGAACCGCGCACGAATTCCCAGCGATATGCCTATAAGCGAACTGAATAATTGAGAAAGTTCACGTGTTCAGAATTCGAAGAAGTTAAGAAATATGAAATTTTGTATACATTCTTCTCACGTAGATTATTAACTTTATATTATTTATGTTTTCAAAAACAAATGTGCATATCTTATTTCTTCGTATTATAAATGACCATAAATAGATTTCTTAATGGAATAAAGTTCACTTTTCCCTGCAAAAACTGTCGCATTATCACTATTTTAATTCATAATATAAATAATTAGTATTACCGTCAGAATTTCTCAATCATCATATATTCGAAAATTTCTTTTATGAAACGAGAGATTTGCTTCAATTTGTTATAAATGCAACAATTATTTTATGACATTTTAATACAAAGTGCGTGTAATTCTTTATGTTAGTCTTTGATGTTATTTCAAATTTGTGCGTTCGCGAAATTGAAATCTATGAACTTTTCGCGCCTTTTAATTCCAGTAATAAATACGAGCCGTTTGCATCGATGCCACGCAATGAAGATCGTGATCAGGTTCAACGACATTCTGATCTGCGATTTTACGAGCAGATTGATTCGCTTCGAGAAGACGGGATGATCGTTCGTTGTTCGGCAGAATCTGGATTTGGAAGGATCTACATCATTGCGATGCGGATCGATTGCTATCGAAACGCAAGAACCGACGCACGGGTCCTGTTAGAATTTACGTCGATTTTCGTTTGACGGAAAAATGTTTCGTGTTAGCAACGTTCTCGTTGCAGTTGCAATATTTGGGTTGCGTGCCAGTTGGATTTCTGCAGGAAAAGGAAAACGATCTAATTTCCTGCGGAAATTCGTTCGCGGCGTCATGACAATTAACGTGATGGATTAATTGATTAAATCGCGCCAGCGACGAAATCGCAAAATGGGTGACCCAGGTGCGGCTGAGCGATTGCGATTAAGGTCACGCAATTATACGGGATTTGTCCGTGCGGAATCGAGTCCTTGAAGGGTTTCGCATATGTTACTTCGCGTCAAGTCGTCTCTTAAATAATGTTCTTTCAGTAATTCTTAAAGGAAAATAAGAGATGTTTATTGCGATTTTTTGGAGCGGAAGGATTCATTAATCACATTAGAATTAGAATTTTACTTGTATGTAACAGCGACGTTACTTGACATAAACTTCACTTTATGCTTATATTAATTGTGAAAGGAAGAGTTGTGAATCTGTACGAGCTTGTATTTATTTCTAAGTTTTGGTTTTCTTCTTATTTTTGTAAATCTTTATATCATACGATTATGAGTCACAATCAGGCAGTATTTAAATAAAGACGAAATACCCAAACAGATCTATATTAAGTCCATATTAAAGAGTTACATTATCATGAATTAAAAACAAAGAACTTTGTATTTTAATCTTATTTTGTTGGATTGTTTTTTAAACAAAAGTAACATTAATTTATTTAAACGTTATACTGAACATTATACTAAATAATTTAAAAGTCTACTGTTGAGAGATCTCAAAAGAGATTTTTACAATATTTTTGTAAAAAATATTTAAATAAAATTTAAAAGTTTTTACAAAAATATTTTGCAAGAATCAACAGTGCACTATTAAATCTGTTTATTTGATATGTTAATAAAGTTATAACGAAAAGCTGTATACGAATTCAGAATGAGAGACAGAACATATCAAAAATGCAAGTCTACAACGCATGGAAGACATTAATTAATATAAAATCAAGTAATTGATAAGACCGTTGTGGTTTACTAAGACTGTTACTTATAATTCTGTAAATTTAGTAAATAATTACTGTCAAAGAAAATGATTAAAACAAGCAAAAAAGAAAAGTTGGCACGAGGAAGTTTATCACTTTGACAGATACAATAATTTAATTTTATTTATTTCTTTTTACTTCAGTTTTACTTCAGTTTCGTTTATTATTAATTGATTATTAATTTTTTTTTTTTTCATTCGCACGCATATATAAATTATTTCATTTAACTTAAAGAAACATTGTGACACTTTATTTTAAAATTTACTATATTTATACGAATATTTAATATATGTATAAGAATTTTTTATAAATACAATTTTTATTTTCTTTTTCGCCTTCTTTCTTGAGGGTTATTAAATGATAATTCCTTTTTTTTCTCTCTAAAGTCTTTTAAGGAATTAAATATGTAACGCATTTTGTCTTTTCTTATTAAAAAATAATTTGGTAATGAATGGATCAATTTATCAGAATTCTTGTTAAATCTTTGTATCAGAATTAACATGAAACGCACATTATTTACAAGGCGGTTTGACGCGAAGTGATCAAGATGCGATTACATGAAAGAATGTAAAAATGGAGGGACCTACGTACCTTTGTACTCTAACTTAAGATGATGCCCTCGTTCTTTCAAAGCTTCGTGGCCGACTTTAGTCGATCGCGAGGATTTTAGGCGGTAATTAAATCGAGATATCGTTCGATCATTTATTACAGTGTTATCGTTATCGTTACTCAACTGTAACGATCAATCGTCCGCTTTCTTTTGCTGTTTGCAAAAGAAATTTTCCCTTAGAAGAACTTTATTCAGGAATAAGAAATACTTCTTATTTATTATATATTATTTTTCTTTGAAATTGTGATTCTTAAAAGCATCCTGTAATATTTACATCCAGAGTTATATTTCAAATATTATAAATAACTTTGTAGAAAGAAAGCTATAATATTTTAATGTGACAGACAACATCAGGAATTTTTCTGTATTTCAATATTTATCATATTAATTTATTTTTATTCATAAAATTATTTCTTTATTAAATATTTTGATCGGACGAATTTTTAAAGACATTTTAGGGAAGCGTTACATAATATCTGTGAGATATAATGTCGTCGATATAAAATAAATATATTATAGTCATTAAAACGCTTTACATGAAATAAAACATTAAAATGATTGAGTCATGAAATTATACAGAGTTACACGATTATGTCGCATTGCGGACGATTGACTGATGCAGTTAAATGTAAAAATATGAAAAGACAGGAGTTACAGTACGTGAGTAAAAGAATTTGTTAGACGATAACATGACGCAATGTATATATTTGTGAAATTTAGCAAAGGCAAGGAAGGTGAATGCACAACCTGTTGTCTGTAATAAAACTTTGTAATTAACGGCATGCTTTGCCATTGAACAAAAGATTTTAACAGGAAGATAATATAAATATGTATAGAAAGATTATATTATACAAAACACAAAAATATGAAGAAGTATTATACATATATGTATATACATATGTATGTATGTATGTATGTATATATGATATACATAGTTATGTATGTATTACATACATATATGTATATAAAATAAAAAATGCAAATTGAACACAACACAATACACACAATACACACACATCATCATCATCATCACACACACACACACACACACACACACGTGAAGAGTGTACTCAAATTACGACATATACACGTTCACACACATAATAAAAAGCAGACATCCATCTGCAGCACTCTCGCGTCGCGCAATAAAATAAATTCTAAATCGTTCCGTATTAGAATGCGTGCCTGAGTGCGTGAGAAGCTAAGCAAAAGAATAAAGAAAAGAAATAAATATATGTATAGATATATAAATAATTATACAAATGAAGTGATTGATGCGTCCGATCTCTCGTTTTGTCCAAGGAGCACCGGTAATATTTGAGACAACGTCGAAGGAGATGTGGCAATTTAATTAAAGAACGGCAAAAGTGAGCCAGTGATGACAGGAAAATATCGTAAAAAAGATTGTCGCGTGGGTTTTCAGGATTAGCTATTAATAATTAACTTTATCCGTCACGGACGATCGCGCGCACGCGCTTGCGCGATCCTCTTGTCTGCATTTTTATTGATAGTTAATTTATTTATGAGAGATCACGTTTTTTTCCTGTGTGTGTGCCAAATTTATGAATGAATAAAGTTACTTTTGAGCTTTGAAATATTGTAAACGGCCGTCCTTCGATATTGTATGTTTAAATTTTGTTTGCCTTTTAATTAAAATAAAATTCTGATAATAATAAAACGTTTTATTTACTGTTTATACTATTATACCGTTTGTTTTATGACAATTGATGATAGATATTAATAGAATATGTTAATCAATAATTTCTTTGTTGATATTATTTATTCATTATAATTCTCAACTCTTCAAATCTTTTTTATAAAAGAAATTTTATTTTTTGAAATTAATTGATGTTGTTATATACATCGTAGTAATTTTAATCTATTAAGCAATCGATTTGACACGCCTGGGATGAATCCCGAACGAACTTTCACATAAATCGATGTCGGGAGAATATTGAATTACTCTGATTAATTTAATTATCATGCTCTGACGTAGTTTGGATATAACATCAGAGAAATTGACGACACGACGGCGCGTCGCGACGCAGTTGATCGTCCCGTGAGCTAGCCTGTAATCGATAAATAAATCGTAAATAAGTTAAGCATGCAATTAAGAATTTTAAAAAATTGAATAGAGACTTTTTGTTGATGTGACTCATAGTGTGTGTATGCGTATGTGCAGAACTAGCATGCCGAGAGAGATAAAATTTTGTGAATTTCAAGAATTTCGCAATTACACATTTTTAAATGTTATAATTAAATTTTGTATCTAATCAGTATTGCATTGTTTTTCTTAAACATTCTCTGTATCTGTTTTCTTTGGATTCTTGAATAAAATACGGTTTTCTCTTATAAAACTCCGAAAAAATCTACTTTTTTCAAATTTTACGCAAATATACTGTTGTATACAGATTAAGTACGTACATACATTTTAAGAAATTTAAAAGTCGGGAAACTGGTAATATTTATTACATACTATTAAGAAAAAATGCAAGACGAAGATAGTTTTATTTTATTTTGCAAATGAATAACATTCTGCAAATTCATGACATTATATCATCGGCACGTAGTGACAAAAAAGTAAGTTCAAATGAGTGCCGCGAGTAGCATCACTATACAGCGGTAAACGACGTAAATGGCAACAAGTGTAAAGGGAGCAAGAATATTAAGAGAATCGAACACGAAGAATAGACCGAAGGAAAAGATGATAAATGAGTCTTTCAATTTACTACTGTACTGCCAATATTTTCTGAAGCGACGTCATAACTTTAATAAGAATGTCAGCGTGAAGAACAAGAAGGCGCATTGGTCGAGGACTTTTCCTTTCGTTTCCTTTTGCCGGGCCCTCAATCCTTGGAGGGAGAAAATACCTAGAAATGTTTCGATTTGTTCTTAAAAGTAGAGAGCATCGAAGAATACGAAGGATGTAACGAATTCGTGTCTCAGCGGGAAGTTTTCGATAAATGCAAATTTCAATGCTATAGATATGCCAGCGCTGCATCTGCAAGTTAATTAAAGAAGAAGACACGGAAACATTTCCTAAAGTTTTGGTCTGATTGAAATGTACATTTATACAAAATGTTTACCTTTATTTTGAACATTATTTCCTTAAAAAAGAAAGGAAAGAAAAATGATGAAAGTGGAATTTATAAAATGTTAATACTTTTAATCAGGTTTGAAAATCTGGTTTTAATTACGCTAAAGTTTTATTCGAACCATTGACTTGCTGCTGAGCGGCACGAACTCGAAATAGTTAAAGTTATATCTTTTTTGCACGATCAGTATTATATATGTCAGTTTGTGATTAGTGAGAGTATTTTATTTACACTACAGTTCTAACAAGATCGATAGTATAATATAATTAATCTATCAACGTCAAACTTTCCTGAGGCTTTCTACTTTGCTCTTGCTTAATAATAAGAAATAAACTGATGCAAAACTTTTATGTACAGAAATAACAAACAGGTAAGAAATACGATCGTCTCTGGGAAGTATGTCTCCAGTTTTTAAGATAATTGTGATGTAATTATTGATTACGCGAGAAGTGTTAAAATTTTCGCGCAAAATTCTCGCGATATCCCCCAACTTTGTAAAAAATTTGCGAATGTTGCGATATTTGAATAATAGAAAGCAACAAAGTTGCAAAGATCTGCTCGTATATAGACGTTGATTTTTCAGCATTCAAGTATTTTTTCTTTCTCTTAAACAAGACGCCGTCCATGGACTCATTGAGTTGGGAAATGCCGATAATTGCGTTGACAATTAGCGAGTGATTGAAGGGCCAAATAAATGGAGGTGCTATATAATATTTTCAAGTATTCTTATATTGATGTTCCAGCTAAACTGGAGATTACAACGCAATTTAATATTGTATATTACAATCCTGAAAAACTTTATTTAAAAAATTTTTTTAAGTTCACGAAAAAGATAAAGAACTATTTTATTAAATAATTTTATCATTTTATTACTTATAATTTTATTAATAACATATAATTTTAGAAGCTTACTACAAGAATATAATTTTTGAAAACCATCAAGATATATATAAAATTAAACCCCCCCCCCCCACACACACAAGAAACAAAGATAATGTATTAACATATTATAAATTATGCTCAAAAAGTACCAGTAGATAAAGGCTAATATTTGTATTTTTATCCTTGAATAACACGAGATATTCTTTCTTTTAATAAAGGTTAAATATGTTTACTCTTCCTTAATCATTTTACATCATGTAATATCATTAATATAATATATTTTATTATATTACACATAATAATATTACATAATAATATTATATATTTAAATAACAAGGTATACTATATATCCTAGTAAACAAACTGCCTGCAGTATGACAACAGTAGCAGATTTACTCAAATATCG
This sequence comes from Crematogaster levior, assembly GCA_901521435.1. Taxonomy (NCBI): domain Eukaryota; kingdom Metazoa; phylum Arthropoda; class Insecta; order Hymenoptera; family Formicidae; genus Crematogaster; species Crematogaster levior. The sequence goes on along the minus strand of CABEGB010001403.1, from coordinate 29,614 downwards.
CAACAGATCTGATATCTGTGTCCGCACTAAACTCGTGTTTTGCCAATATTATCTGACAGCAGATTGCCGGCAGAAACCGGGCAGAATTTGTCATCTAGTAAACATTTAAATAGAATATAAATTATTTAAAAGGGTATAAAATGACAGATTTTGTTCAATTTCTGCAGTCAATCAGAATTTCTGTAAAATGTAACATAACTCCTTCCTTCATTTAGTTCTTCAATTATTAGATTACACACTCCACGTTAAAGACGAGAAGTGAAAGATCCACGTATATTTTTACGTAAATATAAATTCATTCTTACGTGCGGTGCAGCAAAATTCGCACGGTGAAATGCATATTTCTAGGTCAGACTAATTAAATCAGAAGATTACGACTCTTTGAAATACGACAAAATAAATAGGTATGCAGCGTTTCTATGGGATGTCTCGCTACAACTAAAATTTATTTTAATACCAAGTTTTTAATTATTTTGGAGTTAATTAAAAATTAGTTCTTTTTATATACGTCTTATATGATTCTTTACTCTCCAAAACTTAATTTAAAAATTAATTGCGGTAAAATATTTAACATTAAGTAATTTAGAAAATTTTCAAGGAATAAAAGATTTTGAATTTGTTAAGTCAGCTAAGATATTTTATAATGGTTATGTGAGACATCCTGTATATTTTTTCAATTTGTTCTGCTGAACAGACTGCGGAGTCAACCGATATCTCCCATAGAATTTATAAAATCTTTGAGTGAGAGATTGTAAACATAGATTATTTTTCCTTTTCTGTAATGAAATTACTTGAAGAAAATGTATAAATTATAACAATTAGTATGGATGTAGAATGATATGTTTTTGTTCAAATTATGAAAATTTTTCTACGGTTCATGAAGAGTTAATGATGTCAATCGCATCAGGCTTAAATTTAGTACCATAATAAAAAATTATGTTGTCAATAAAATTAAAAAGAAATTTTTGGCGTAAAGAATTAATTAATACAAAATATTTTATTTTTGCCATAATCTCACTTCTATGTGTAATGCATTGCACACAATTTTATATTATATTATTATTATTATTATTAATGTTGTGAAATGTTATTGTGATGCGTTTGCAACCAACATTTGAAGCGTTTGTCATCAACGAGGAGCTTCGATCTTTTGCATTCGCAGAGAATTGAAGTTAACGTTAGGAGACAGGAATAAATTTGTTTTTGATCGATTCTTCGTATGACATTGTTTCTGACTACTTTTAAGCTTATAACAATAGACATGATAATTATTGTCTCTCTTCCATCAAAAGTTCGAGAAATACATCGCGTGACTGGGCCGTCGATATCGTTATTCGAGTTGAGAATAATTTGGAGTGCAAGTACTCGAATAACGATTACGTTGAATATCCGAATATTGACTGCTGTTTTAAGCATCTTTTAAGCACCAATAATTTATAAATGATTATTAATGTTATAATATAGGACAAATTACTATTATTGTCAATAATATGTAAATATCTACGTGTAACATTAAAGGTGCGTTTTATATCATAGTACAGATGAAATGTTAGTTTCTACGAATGACATAACATACATCATAATAGAGCCGTCGTAGGACGTGTTCTTATTTCATATGTTTCGTATTTGTAAAGTTTCTATTTTGTAATCATCAACTTTGAAGGGTTTGTAACGCATGTTATTTGTGACTTTTAAAATGTGCTAGCGTTACGTAAAATTGTCGCATATTCGAGCAACGACGGCCTGGTGGAACATCGATGTGCCGACGATATTTTTATTTAAACGGAAAGAAATTGCGATATCCTGATTGCCGACGCGATTGTAATTGAAGGATGAAGACGTTTTAGCCAAAAGTGTTGTCCATCTTCGATAGCTTCCACGCCTTACTCAAAAAGAAAATAAACTAAAATTCATACTTGCAGCTCATTTTATTTTAGCAATTCTACTTTTCCTTGCAAAAACTTAAATTTCCAAGAATTATGGTGCGAATCAAATCCTGTTTACATTTACTTCTGAGTATGAATTAAGCGACAAACGAAACACACAAAAGATAATTCTATAGCGATAAACTATAAAACTCAGAATTGCCACATTTTATTGCCACACTTTATTTCTTTGATTTGCTTTCTGAATATCATGCTAGTGATTAAATACTGTTCTTGTATCATTTTGTAAATAGGAAAATCACGGGAATAAAAGAGAAGATAAATGAAAAAATAATACTAAAGATAATTAGAAAAAGAAAGAAACAAGAGAGAAAGAGAAAGAAAGAGACGGGGAAAGAGAAGATACTTAAGTTTATAATAGCAGTTTATTGCCAATACTGCGTTTGCTAGTAAAAAGCAAAAGCTTTATCACGAAAATTATATGACTGGTAATGAGAGATCTGTTTTCGCATAATTCTGTAAATTAGAAAGGGTCAGAGATAAACGATCAAATAAGCCAGAGAGTAATTACGAGAATTCATGAAATGCAGATTTGCCAATTATTATCAATCTCATAAAATAGAAATGTAACTAAATGTAAGAAATGTGTAAGAGGAGTGATGTTTCTCGCCGCTTTATATGTTTTAGATTTGTTTGTACTGTTTAAACATAAATTTAGCTAGAATTTAGATAGAAAGAATTTAAACAAATTTAGATAGAAGATAGCTAAAAGTGAAAGAAAAGAAAGTAAGAGATAAACTGTAACTGTGATATTCACAGTTTGAGTTTATTGCTTCCAGAGAGCGATATTATATTTCTAACAATTAAAACCGTTGCCATTAGCTGCAATCTATGTTTGATCTACATAAACAACTGAGAAATTTATGCATCGAACTTGAATTATTATTATTTAGGTGACGTTGTTGTTTCAAGAGCGCGATATAGTTCAGAGCAAATTCTATATTTATTCTATGTGATTATTTGTTATCTCGATTTCTTTTTGTTGCACATTTTTAATCAATTTTTAATTTTTAGTTAAAAAAAATTAAATGTAAATTTCGGATATCCTTAGTTTGTCGCATTTTTAAATACTAAAAATAGGGATCAAAGTAGAAAACGTCTCAATAATATGTAATTAATCTCAATAATAATTTTGATAATTTTTTAATAATAAAAAATTAAAAAGTTTTAACAATCAACTATTATAAATTGTTATAAATACATTAAAAACATATTTATAAAATAATTATATTTATAAATTACCTAATTTATATAAACATAATTATAAACACAAGTTATTTTTTTATTTATTAAAATAAACTCTCGACAGAAATTTATTTAAACTTCTGATTATTTAAGAAATTTATTATATTAAATGTATTATATGTAAGAAATCAAGGAAAGTTTTCCAAATGATAGTATTTAATTTCTTGTTAAGAAAATAATAATCTTAAGTTCGAGGAGTATGAGTTAAGGAGGCGCGGATAAACTTATGATAGTTCATATAACTAACTTTTGCCATTTGAAGTTTTGAACGTAACACGCAGTTCTTTAACTCATTCATTATAAAGTTCTAATATTGCTATATACTATATTGATATATTACTGGTACAAGTACCCGAATATAATCGAGAATATTTCATATTTTACGTGTTATTAAATATTTAAATCAGTAATGAAATCAAATTAAAATAGTTTTTGAAAAAGCGATGTATTTAAAAGCGACGTAATTGAATTATAATAAATGTTTTTAACTGTTGTATTATCATGCAATCTTGCGCACGTAACGATTATAAAGAAATTAAAAAATAAATTTTTGAATCGATGACTTTAAAATATTTCAAGGATTATTTTATTATAGTCAAGTTTGATATTATTACAGTAATCAAATGTTATTACAGTAATGTGTAAAAAAGAAGACTTATACATTTATAATTGCGTTTGTAGAAATAATATTTGGTATCATGTTTCTGCTTTTTTTCATTGAAAACTATTTAAAGCTATATATACTTACATAAAAGAAAAATTATTTAATATTGTTCGTGCAATTTAATTAATTATTTAAATTAGTATTTGCACTAAAACATGATATGAATGCAGACTTAATAGAACTTATGTAACTTAAAAGAATAGTTCCAAATATTTAATAATTTTTTAAATTTATTTAAATTTGCCATTTATATATGTATTAAGACATTTTGTTTATTGTAAATTATATAATAGATGATTGGCAATTTGCGCCAAGTATAATAATTGTTTAGCCGCTTCTTAGAATCCGCCCACGTTATCTCGAATCCATTAACGACGCTTGTTAACTGCGCTAGCGACAGAAAGTCGATAGTTAATTACGCAAATGAAGGGATCTCGTTAACAGCCACGGCGAACACGACTGCGATAGATCGTTAAGTAACATGCCCGCCGATTCGATCGCCATCGAAAGTGCATAGATCAGTGACTGCATGCGAATCCTCGATGTATTGCTCTCTAAATCTCGGATGCAATCGCATTAGATTGCATTTGGCTTTTAAATCGGGTAATAACTTTCATTCCTTTATCTACAATGGATTTACGAACGCTTATGAAATGGCTGTCAAAAGCAAAATGTAATCCGATGTAATATCGGGATGCAATTCACACTTATTATTAATTGGATTTTACGATAAGCTTACCTATGAATTATTCTTTAGTGAATTGTCAGTTTTTAAACAATAATTACTTGCAATTTGATATTTGTTTAAATTATTGGAATTAAATTTTTTCTTATTAAAAAGTTTATTTTAATTTTTTATTTTTTAAGGTTTTATGTTACAGAATACATACATTTTTTTTAACACACACACACACACACACACACACAAATTTAATTCGCAATATTTGACGTTTATTTGAATTTTCATAATTCATAATATTAATAATTGAAGTATTCATAACTCGAAAATTAGACTTCTCTTTATATCTCTTTTATATCTCCTGAATATGAATAGAAAACTATCAGTACTATTTCTTATAAAATTGTAAAGTATTCGTTTGCTCAGTACTATTTCATCAGTACTATTTCTTATAAAATTGTAAAATATTCATTTGCTATTCTAATTTAATAAAGTTTGTGGTGCGTGTGTGATACTGATCTAAGTAACAATAAATTAATGTCAATTGGGCATTACACGAGCTGTCAGCTAATAGGCAATAGGCAATTGTATTAGCTCTAATGGCTAATTGAATGCGGCACGTTCGTGACATGTGTCACACGCAGGTGAGAGGTCGTGGGAAATTATCGTCGGCGTTCTCGCGGAAACGGCAGATCCGAAGAAAGGCAACGTCAGATCAGGAATGCGCTGTGAAGTCGACGTGAATGGAATATTTTAGGTCGCAACGTACTGTGAAACGATCCATTCGTAGCGACGGACGACAATTATGATTCCTTATGCGAATGTAATTATTCGTGGCGTGACTGAAGCTTGCCGCAATTAATTACCCTTTGCCAAGTAATTGTTGAATGATGAAAAGCGACATTTTTCTGGTGCAACTAACCGCTACGATTAAAAGAGAGATGGAAGGTGTACTTCTATTCACATTGAGAATTCTCACCGCAATGGCAATGCTAGTCGTTAAAGAAATTATGAATACGGAGATACGCAAAAACCCGAAATTTTCTTCGAGAAATTAAATTGAAGAATTCCAATTTTAAAATTTTTATTTAAATTAATAATCTTATATTTTTTATTTATTAATGTATGTCAAACTATAAATATAAAGAATTAAATGTCAAATTCATTAATATCATCTCTAATATATATATATATATATATATATATATATATATATATATATATATATATATATATATATATACATATATCTTTATTTTATCAGTCTCTTATACGTTTCAATGAGGAAACTTTGATATAATTTAATTAAATTTTATTACGCAAGTTGTGCTGAAAGTTTTAGCTAATTATTGCATTATTAAATATCATTTAATTAATAATTTTATTCACGAGAACTCCAAATTATAATTGCAGCGTGGCATCCTAACGAGAAGAAAATTTTGTTTTAATGATTCAGACGTAAACCAGAGAGAAGGAAGTTTTCTTTTACAATCTTCGTTTATAAGGCATAAGAAATTTTAATCTAACTGATAATAGAAATAATAAAAATGATTATTTTTCTACTGTTATCTTTTTTTTACTTTCGTTTTGTATTCTTCGGAGTTACAGATAATATTGACAAAAATATAATATATACAATATTAAGAAAGATATTGTTCTCTATAACACAAAATAACATGAAAAATGTTTCACATTGATAAAATGGTTGGTTTCGATTATTAAATCGCTTTAAAGTTAAAACTATCAAAAAAGCTGCTTATATTTTTAAAATTAAAAATAATAAAAAAGTGAGAACTATAATTTGTTATATACTTATTCAAAGTCTTTTTTACTGCTTCCAAATTTCTAATTTTTAAAAATCTTTTTTATTAAACTATCGTAAGATATATTTTGGGTTGCCTAATTATTTGCTTTGCTGCAATATTCAAAATGATTTAATTATTTGTTTAAAAGTTGCCTTCGTTATGAGTAATAATAATAAATAATTACTCATAATGACATAATTATTAGTCTATTGATTGTAAGATAATAATAAATAACCTAGATTATTCTCGACGAGAGAAATGTAAAAATTACAGTAAGAAAAATAATTTGATTTTTTATATTATTTCAACATTTACATTGTTTATCACACGTATAAATATCTTTGTTTCCAATTGTTACCACAAATGTTATGTTAATTTTATCTTATTGAGCTTAATATACTATTTATTTTATTGTATTTTATTTTTGTATTGCAGTATTGTGACTGTTGATCTCTCTCTACGCTGAGGAAATTTATGATCGCTGCATGTAGATCTTCAAATAAAAAAAACTTGTGCAAGGATGACTCGGAAATTACTTGAACATGACGAACGGTCATAATAGAATTAAAAGGTACTTGAATAAGACACAAGTATAAATAATTAATATTATTTTTCTAACATATATTGAAATTTCATAAGATAAACATTTTTTCTACTAGTGATACTTTTATCTATTTCAAGCATTTTTTAATCTTTACACTTCTTTTTTTCATTTTTATCTTAAATTTATAATTTAATTTGTACTTTACATTTTTAAACACAATTACTTTTAATAATGTTAGAATAATTACTCTTATTTTAATTTATGGTAGGTTTTCATTTTGATATAAACTTCTATATATTTTTACCGAAAAAAGAAATTTTATTAGAGAAATTTTATTTTGTTTTAAATCTTATTTCCATCTTTACGTATGCAATTAACAATTAAATTTTTTTTCTTAATTATTATAAATATTTTGGATTCATCTAAGAAATTACTTATAGTAGATTATTGCGTTTTAAGTTGAGAAACACTGATGTAAGTGCTCAATTTATTAGCACACCAGACGGTAGTGGTTTGCAGTAGTAATACTCCATAATATGTGTCAGACAATACCGCGCCATTAACTTGCAAAATATTTAAATTTGTTAGTGAATAAAATAGCAATTGAATGATGCTCGCGTTATTTTCAATAACAACAAAGTTATTATTAATTTAATTCTTGGTGGTATGGTTCACCTTTTTTTGCTTAATTTTTAATTAATGATTTTTTGCCATATTAAATGAATTTCTTGCCATATCAGGGTTTTTGTTTTTTGTCTTTAGAGTCCCTAGTACATGAGCAAGTGTAAAATAAAAGTGGGTATCTAAAAAAATTTTTTTTATTTGCATGTATATAATTGTTATAAATAAATAAATAGTTGAAAATTGTACTTCTTGTGGAAAAAAATTATTTTCTACTATTATCAATATCAAAACGACAATTTAAGAATTTATTTAAGACACTAAAGTATTTTTTAGAATTTTGTCAGATTTTTTTGTTACATTGGTTTTTTATTATAAATTAATAATCTTTGAAAAATAATATTACATAAAAAATTAATGTTTTCTACTGTAATATTGTAAATCTACATAAATAATTTGAATATTTCTTATAATATCCTTTTTTTGCGTCACTAAATTCTAATCTGAGGTCAGAATTTTCAAATTTTTTTTAAATCTAAGATGGTTGAGCTAATGTGAGTGAGCTAAATATGTTGAACTAAAAACACAAAAAAATGGTCTTATTTTTTAAACATTTTTTTAAAGTTTTTTTGTTCACGTTTGAAAACAAATTCTAAAATAATGAAACCTTTTTGTTTTTAGTTTTCCACATGTGTTTCGTTATATTAGATTTTCATAATTCAACTTTGATTTCAGATTTAGCGACTCAAAATAAATCTATCTACTGATTTTCATAAAAATTAAAAATCGTTGATCGGCTACATTTTCTATCATTTTGAGTTTTAAAATCCTGACTTCTAACCAACCAAAAAATTCTGGGGTACCATGTTTTAAAAAATCGATTTAATATGAAAAATTGGTGACACAAAGGGTTAAGAAATACATAATATTATATTATTATATGTGCATATTAAATATATATGTATATTACGTATGTTATAATAACGAGTATTAGTCAAATTTTTATCTTTTAAGTGGTTGTTCCTCTTTTGACTTTCTTTTAATAATTGTTTAAATTTCCTTTTATTCCATAATATTTTTTTTAATTATTAAATATTTTTCTTCTAGTTATATTTGAAATTAATATAAACATCTTCCTTTTTCTATCACAATTAAACTAAAAATTTTGTATTAAATTATAGTGTAAAAAATGCACATAAATTACGCATATTATACAGTACGCATATTTATTTTATATCATATACATGATAGCTAGAAATATAATTTATAATCTAAATATAATATAATATTATAAACAATAAACAATTAATACATTCTTGACCGTGAGTTACTAAATAGTAAGAAATAATAAGAAATGAATTTTAACTCGCCTTTTTACGGTCGAGCCTGGATCTTTTTGGCCAATCAATGATCTGCGCAATCGCAGTACACAATTAAATACAAGATGCGCGTCGACATTGTCGAACTTTAAACGCAAACATAATCACCAACTTAAAATCAATTCGATTTCAAATGTTGGTGTTATTATTTATATGTAGGGGATGGGGGGTCTTATTAACACCAACATTTGAAATCAAATTGATTTTAAGTTGATGATTGTGTTTGCGTTTAAAGTTCGACAGTGTCGACGCGCATCTTGTATTTAATTGTGTACTGCGATTGCGCAGATCATTGATTGGCCAAAAAGATCCAGGCTCGACCGTAAAAAGGCGAGTTAAAATTCATTTCATAATATTATAATCTCTAAGCTTCTTTGTGATTTTGACATTATGTTATTATAAACATAAATATGGCGACCAGGTGAGTAATTCTTGTTAACCAGTTAATTAAAACGTAGTAAGCTGTATCACATATACATTAATTAAATTTAAACGCATAAAGTTTTTGAACAAACATTCTTTTTTTTCTTGTTTATTAATAAAATTTTAAATTATGATTTTTTTCAATTGTGTTTAATGAGACAAATAAATTATGGTTTTTGTAAATTAAAAAATGAGTTAATATTTATGAAAGTTAAAAAATGTAGGTGTAAGGGTAGGGAGGCGGTAAGTATGTGTAGGGAAAGGAGAGGAAGGGAGGAGAGAGAGAGAGGAGAGAGAGAGAGAAAGAGAGAGAGAGAGAGAGAGAGAGAGAGAGAGAGAGAGAGAGAGAGAGAGAGAGAGAGAGGGAGATATTCAAAACCTCAAATCCTCAAAACTTCTTGAAACTCGAAAAGGTTTCAAGGACTTGAAAGTATGTGCTTTTTTGTGATTCAAAACTCTCGAAATCTGAAATGAACGCAACTTCAAAACTCTTGATTGACTAAATAGTTTTTAAATAGTTTAGTGACGGTGATAAATAAATATTAAAGTGTCAAATACAAACTTCTCTTCAAACAATTTATCAATTATTAAAATTAAATTAATTTATTAAATATTAAATAAAAATTTTTATTTTATTTTTTATTTTTTATTTTTTTATCCTGAAAAAATAATTTTTATATAATTATGTTTATTAAAGATTTACAACTTGGTTTCCTGAAAAAAATTAGTTAACTTTTTAGTTTCTGATAAAATAATCTTTTTTTTTTAAATTAGTATCGATTTTCGAGAGTTTTGAGTTTTGAAAGTTTTGGAAATTTTAAGTCCTTAAAGTTTCGAACTCGAGTTTCAAGGACTTAAAATATCAGATTTTGACACATTTCTAATTAAAAGATATTTCAAACATTTTTAAGCTGTCTTATTCTATATTTCTATAACATTGTATAGTTACGTTTCTTAATTTGTTATAGGATTTTTATTGTGTTGCTTGTAGCAATGAACACAGATCGGTTTTTTTATTTAACTATATGTACTTTATATATGATGGTTTGCAGGAAATACTTTCAGTTAGCTTGTTTCGACAAATTTATTGTTGCAACTCTCGTGATATTCTTTCTATAATTTGATCTTTAAAAGCGCATTCGACTTTCGTCGAATTGGACATGCGTCTTGCCGAGTTGCATTACAGAAATGTGCTCCAATAGACGACATTAAGGATGAAGAACGAGAAAGGGAAGAAGAATCTGGAAACCTTATCGATGTAAATGGCGGTGGCTCGTCCTTGGCAATACTGAACTGTTGGTGGCCTCGTTGGACTTCTGCTTCTTTCGGCATCTGGCCTCATTGGCGTCTATGGAAAAAAGAGTTAAGAAATATATCACATGGAATAACATAATAAATGTGGAAAATTATTTTGTGGATATTTATTTATTTTGCCTTATACTTTTCTTTGTTTTTTAGTTACCTTATTAGACTATCAAGACTATTGCGAGGTAAGTAGAGCATAATACTTATTTGTAGTTAACCGTCATACAGAAAAATATAATAATGTAGTACAAATATAATTGTAATATTTATGTTACAGTAACATAAAAAATTAAGTTAAATTAAATTAAAATTAATTATTTAGAATTACGGACCACCCTCCGACATATGTTGTCAAGGTCATCCTCCTGAGTGACTTTCGGAAGGTTTTAGCCGTCGGTCATTACTTGTTAAAAAGTTATTAACAGAAAAGTTTAAAACATATAGCAGTTATTTTGAATACAGCTTTACACATCCACCGCCAATGACCAATGAACAAAAGAAGTTTCACGACACTCTGTGTGTGTATATGTCATTTCTACTGTTGATAAGATTTCTTATGACTTTGAAACGGTATCTGAAAATAAACCAGTATACGATAGATTTTGTAAACCCATGTGAAACCTCATTTTGCATTAAAAAGTATACGCGTGGAGGCAGTGTGTTCTGCCCCTCCTACGGGGAGGCTCCACTAACGAGAAACTAGACACATATGTAAGTGTGGGTGGAACTCGCTACGCGTGGAAAATTGCAAACCCATGTGGAACCTCACTTCGCATTGAAAAGTGTACGCGTAGAGGCAGTGTGTTCCGGCCCCTTTACGGGGGGTTCCACCACCGAGAAACTGCACACATAGGCCATCTTTCCATCTTTCGCCACACCGCCGGGCTGCTTCACGAAACTAGACAGCGTAAACTTTTTAATGCGAAGTGAGGTTCCACATGGTTTTACAACTTTCCACGCGAAGCGAGTTCCACCCACATTTATATTATATGTAGTTTCTCGGTAGTGGAGCTCCCCCCCTCCCGTAGGGGCGAAACACACTGCCTCCACGCGTATACTTTTTAATGCAAAGTGAGGTTTTACATGGGTTTGCAATTTTTGACTCAAAGCTAAGTTTTACGCGTTTTCACTCTTACACCATATTTCAAATTTCGCACTTTTTGAGAAAGGATTGATTACAGAGAATGCGCATGTGACAACATTTTTCAAACTTTTTTTGTTAATAACTTTTTAACGAGTGATGACCGACGATTAAAACCTTCCGAAGGTCTCTCAGGAGGATGACCTTGACAACATATGTCAAGGTCAAAGTCATCGGAGGGTGGTCTGTAATTCTAAATAATTACCAAAATTAGATTTATGTGTATTATTCATTGATCTTTTATATACATATGTTAATTCTTAAATCATGCTTTGCATTTCGTACTGTTGATACATACCTCATATTATTGTAAAATTTATATTTAACATACCTATGCTTATTAAATTAAATAAATGTTCACATATATATAAGTGTTATATATTAAACGAGTAATATTCATATTTTCAACAATGTTCATGTTTTTCACTTAAACATATTTTATATTTTTATAGATGGTTACGCGTAATATTTATTACACACAAAAATGATAATGTGTAACAAATTGTATTTTGTAACAAAATGAAATCTAATATCTCTTGCTAATACAGATTTGTTTACAAATCAAAGATATAAAATAATCATAAAAAACATATTTAACTACGTAAAAAGAGAGTTTTTGCTTATCATTTTTATTAAAGAAAAGCGATATTTATTTTGCACATAAATGTTTTATTATAAAGCAAGCAAATGTAAATGCTACAGTACAAGCGAATGTTACGCGATAGATGTAATGAAAATGGGATGCGTTCTACATACAGAATGCGGAGAATTGCAAAGTCTGTATAAGCTGTAACACAGAAGAAAGAAGAAAATAAATATTTCTCTACAAATTGAGTGTAGGACGAATACACATACAATAAAATCAAACTTTGGAACTTGTTCAAGAGGGAATTTTACTCGCCATACGATACGACGATCGTCTAGGAAAGTGATTATACTTCCAGTAGTATACTTTCTGCCGCTTCCTTAATGTTGTTTATCATATAACATTCGGTTTCAGAAATAAATATACGTAGAAACCTATATACTTTTATAAAGCAAGTTTTCTGCTTTGAAATAAATCTATAGTCAGAATATCTATTAAAAGTCCAGCTCAAAATTTATATGAAACTGTGAATCAAGCACGTAACATTTTCTTTTCCTTTCTCTTATATTAAACAAAGTAATATAACTTTATTAAATATAACTTCTTTTCCTTTCTCTTATATTAAACAAAGTAATATAACTTTATTTCAATAATTTACACGACCCTCTGAATGTCGATAATTTATAACAGACGTGGTGTACAATGCAACTAGCGTTTTTATTCAATTGAACGATATCGACAGAACGAAATCGCATTACTCTCGACTACACATTTCACTTTATCTCGACTATCAATTTCGCAGAATCGGCAGAGCATTCGCCTTAAATATTGCGCCGCGTTTTTTTCTTTTTCCGTTTACCTTGAAATCGTCGATGGCCTCGCGAAGATCTTCGTCCGAATACCCTTTCATGGCTTTCGTGGCGACTGGCCCCATATAGTTATTCACTACTGCGAATTCCATAAGAGACAGGAAGACAAATACGCTGCACGAAGACATCCACACGTCAATCGCTTTCACATACGAGACCGGCGGTAAGGATTGCTGGGATTGCGTGTTTTGAGTAGCTAAAAGGGAGATATTACCTACATATTTTTTATAATTCTCACATGCATAATTATATGTACAAATCAATTGATTAATTAATTTATCGATAACGAAATCATTCAGAACGAAATCGCATTATTCTCGACTACACATTTCATTTTATCTTAACTATCAATTTTGCAGAATCGGAGAGCTTAAATATTGCGTTGTGCTCTTTTTTTAACGATAATTTCTATTAAAAATAAAATTGAATAAAAATAATTTAATTATATAGTAATTTAATAATTCTCATTTTTATCATTAGATTTTTGTTATTGCTAATTTATGTACAAATATTTGTACTAATATCTCAATATATTATTTATTGATTTAAGTTTGAAATATTATTAAACACTTCATTTTTATACAAACTATAAATTTGGATTAAATTGTGTTAATTACATTGATTAAATTAAAAAAGCTAAATTTTTAGTTATTTATATATTTATTTATTTCTCTATTCTCTATTCTAATTGTAAGTTATGTCAGAATTTATCAGAGAATGTATTTATATTTATTTAAATAATTTTGTTCGATTTTAGCTTACAATAGATATGTCCAACGAGTTAATTAATGATTTTATTAAAAACCAAAAGATTTATGTAAACCACTTTGGCTAGTAAATTGCAATTTAACAGACATTTATGTCGTCATTAAGCCCTCTATCGTGTTTGCAAATATCATGAATAGTTATATCATGAACTATGGGAGGAGAGGTCGCCTAACCGAGGGTCAGTAGTGACGTCACGCCGAGGGTGACCCGCGCCGGGATGGCTTCCGGCTTGATCCAGAAGGCGATCCAGGACATGACGACGATCAGGGCGGACGGGATGTACGTGTGGAAAAGGTGATAACCCAGTCTCCGGCGCAGATTGAAGACAATCTGTATGCACGTGAAGTTTCCGGTCGAGTATTCGATCGTGCAGTCAGTCGTATAGTTGTTCGATATATCGAGTTGCGGCAGCTCGATTTCCGGATTAACCACGAGAGGATCGGTCATGTTCCATAGGAATACCAGATCTTGAGTCGTGTGCGAAACTGAAAAAAACAATATAAAAAATGTAGAGACATGTGTGAGAACAACAATATAATAAACAAAAATATAATAGACAAAAATATAATAGTAATATAAATAAATATCATAAGAGTCGCAAAGTTTTGAATAGATAAACGATAGATAAACAATTTAGAAGTTTAATAGTTTAATGTACAATGTGATTATTCATAAATATATTTGTTAAATAATTCCAATAACACTGTAATTTAGAATAATTGCAAGTAATATAATTCTATAAACAATAATTGCAACAGATTATGAACATTGATGTTTTTTATGTATTGTTAATAAAAGAAATATTATAATTTATATGCAATTTACGATTTCATATATTTATACATATATTTACTTATGTATTTATATATTTATGTACTGATGATATTTTATACGATTTATGTATGTATGATTTGTACATTTATATGTGTAAAATGATATTATTTGGATAATATAATATATGTGTGTGGTTTAGTTATTATATATTAAGTTAAATATATACTTACGGCTTTCGATCATCATCGAACAAATTTGAGTGTCATGAGGATAGGACTCGAATTTCATCGCGCATGAGAGCACCAATGTTAATCTAAAACGAATATTGCGCTTTTCTATATGATAATTAATTAATCAAAATATTATACATTTAAATTTTTGTGTATATTTTATTTGATAACGCTGTTTTGCAGTAATAAATAATCGCTTTTCTATATTGATGTTTTTTTGTATTTTTGTTTCCAATAAAACATGCATTCAGAAAAAGAAACTAAATCATGTTATTTTATTGGCAATAAAATTTGACAGAGAAAATGACGGCATCCAATACGTTGGATTAAAATCCCAATAGATAAAGATAAATGGAGCCGAGTTAGCTATAAACTAAAACGACATAAGTGTAAATCGAAATATTTGATGTGAGATCTTTATATTTATATTTATTGCATATTTCTGAAGATTTGTATAAAAATTAGTGATTAAAATACTTTGATATTTTAATTAAAAATAAATTTATAATTTTTTAAATAATTTTATTTAATATTTATTAATTTATTTATTTAATAATTTATTGTTAAAAATCAAGATCAAATTTATTATAATACATTTTTTGTTAAATTTAAAATTTAATAATTTTATTATTACAAAAATTATCATTAAATAGTTTTAAATTATATAGTATTTTCGTATGAGTAAATATAATTTTTACAGTGCTAAGAACTTTCCACACAACACACATGTCTAAAAGACGTATTAAAGACATCATATACTCGTTTAGACGCCATAATATCCTCTGAGATACTTTCACGAAAGTGATTATTTAAATTTTTTTATTTTAACTTTATACAGAGAGAGAAGTAATTGTATATTATCATATTAAATCACATTAAATCTTCTCTACTCAAGTAGGATTTAATTATCCAGTTTTAATAAGTTCTAATGTATTATTATTAACCTTTTCTAATACACTACTAAATTTTTAATAAAATATTTTTTTAAAACATTCATATAGATTTATAAAAAATAAAAAAGTCACATTTATTGTTAAATATTATAATACTACTAAATAAGACTAAATAATAATAATAATAACTAATAACTAGTAGCTAGTAGCTAGTAGCTAATAGCTAGTAACTATAGCTAGTAGCTAATAGCTAATAGCTAATAGCTAATAGCTAATAGCTAATAACTAATAACTAATAACTAATAACTAATAACTAATGATAAGTAAAATATGTAGACTTACTTGGACATGTAAAGCAACGTTTTATCGTGATACAACCAGAGATAATGGTTTGGTATCGACATCTCGTGGAAGGTAACCTTTTTCGCATTCTTGAAGAAACAGTCGGGTCTCCAGATATTGTGCAACCAATCCACGTCAAGTATCCGGTAATCCTCGGACATGTTTTCCGGTAGCCGCAGCCTAGAGTCCCGCCAACTTTGAGCGAGAAATATGTCGGCCACGTATGTCTGTCGTCGTGGAAAAATAATGTAAACAAATGCCGCACTTCATGTGTGACAATATGCAGATGACATAATTATTTTCTTTTATATAAAAATAAAATATCTTTTAACTTACATGTTCTCTACAGTTTACATCACCATAAATGTGAAAATTCGCAAAGCGGCATTGTTTTTATGTACTATTTAGCGTAAACTTGTTTTATTTTTGTTTTGTTAGTCTGTTTATTATTACAATTAAAAAAAGTTATACATTGAGAAGAAAGGTTAAAAATAAAATTTTGCTGATTTTTTTCAATAAGAGTAAATCAATTTTATTATATGTGTTAATGTAATACATAACTTATTTTATTACTGTAGTATATAATTAGAGTAATAAAAGGAGTAATAAAAGAAGGAAAAAATAATTTAGTAAAGTTAGTATGTGGCAAAATGCGGATATAATATATTCTAAGATTCTTAAATAATATTCGAGAAAATGAATTTCTGGTGTGTTGTTTATATCGATCTTTCGCTCACCATCGATTCCTCATTTATTGAGTCCAAGCTGAGCACTGTCACGTGAAAATAAACGACAGTCGGCTGGTTGAGAAATTTTGGTGCTCTGTGCTTATCATACTGCTTCGGATTCAAAGGCAGGATGTCTTTCAACGACAAGGAGGTTTCCTTTTTTCCATATTCATCGAAATCCAGTTCTCTAAAATGTCAGAAAGTAAGAGAAGCGACTTGCCAAAAGACTACTACTTGCGACTATTTGTTAAAAATTATTGTATATATTGACTATGACGAACTGTATTGTAATGAATCTTAAGAGAAATATATATTTTAGTTTATTTAGTTTATAAAGAAATCGAATTCAATATGGTAATATATTTAGAAATTACGTAACAATAAATTTTATAATAATTTTTAAAGTCCTTTAATTAAATTCTTGTTAAACAAAATTAATGTTAAAGTAATGAAAAGATCTGTAAATGAATAAAAATGCTGAAAAACGCGGGACATCTTCTGAAACTTCTTGACTCGTTTTTTTTTTATTGTTGACAATTATAAATCATTGAAATGTATTTTTTTTACTAAAAATTATTAGCTGCATTAAAATAATACTTGTATCATACTTAAGATTAATACTTGTATCATTAATACTTGTACCTATCATAGATAATAAAATAATTTTATTGAAAATTATTAACTGTATTAAGATTAATACTTGTATCATAGATAATAAAATAATGTTATTAAAAATGATTAAGTTATATATTGTTAATTAACAATAATATTAATAAGTAATAATTAACGTGGGATTCGAACAAAATATATTTATGTAAACTTGATTTAAATCGTCTTACGTCACTATGAAACCTATCAAGCTGATAACTTATAACAAGACTTTTAAGAATTTTCTCACTTATTTAATAATATTTATATACTTATGTAAAGCAATTATTATGGAATAATATATTGGTTATTAAAGATGGATTTTCTAAATGAGAATTTTAGTAAAACAATTATTATGAAATAATAATTATTTTGTTCTAATTACTATTATTTCATAATAATTATTTTACACATTTATAAATTAAATAGAAATGGATAAGAAAAAATTTTATATAATGTGCTATTGAACATTTGATTCTTGATGAATGTTATATGTCAATGTTATATGTTTTTTAATGATCGTTATAGACTAAATTGCTGTTCAAATTGTTTGTAACAAAAAAGTAGAAGCGTTCCATTACAGCTGCAATCAATTTCCAGTAATGATCTTAAAAGTCAAGTAATAGCTATAGCAGCAATTTTTATGACAGCATCGATGATACTCATAAATTATTCACAACCAGAACTGAGTGCGCGCGGTCTGTTGGCAGTTTAATTATTACAAAGTGGATGCAATTTTTTTCAACCAAGACAACTACGATTGCAAACGTTTTCGTTGTTAAGTTAGAATGTGATTGCAATATTGATTGAAAAACAAATGCATCGGAGAATGCAGTGTGAAGATGTGATACATGCTCTTTATTAAATCACAACGCGTATTTATGATCTGTGTCATATGTCAGCAGTATACGATCTAATGTGTGACAATTTATAATGCAATGAATGTCATAATGCAAGAATAATGAAACTTGTATTTATTTTAAAGATTTTTATTATTATTAAAAACAATTTTAAAATAATTTTTAAATAATTTCTTTTTCTTTTTTTTTACTGTTATTATTGAAAATATAAATATGTTCAAGAGAACAATATATGTTGTTACACTACATACAATATATATATGTTACAATATATACAATACATATTGTTCTTTCAGTATAAACTCTTCTTGGAATTTTCAGAAAAAGTATAATTCAAAGAAAGGTTTAATTGTAAAATGCTGTTTTTACCGAGATTGATCTTGTAATATCTTAGTTAGTTCGAGACAAAAAAAATGTAATTGCGTACTTACGGAAAATGCGGAGCGGTCATGTCAAACAGGGCATACAAGTAGCAGCATATGATCAGCAGAAAGTGCCACCTCATTCCTGAAGAGAGCAAGGAGTATGGAGTATGGAGAGTGATACGAATTGCCCAAAGAAAGAGCAGTGCATGCAATGGAGTATGCAGAGTACGTCATAAAGAATTCATCGACGCGAAGGGATCGATGAGATCATTTTGAACTCGCGAACATCAAAGAGACTCCTGTCCTTCTATGAGTGGAAGGATGTGCGTTATGTTCGTTTCTTCACAAGTTTATTAATATTCCAATATAACTGTATAATTAAGTCGATTCTTAATTTGATTGATAACACGAAAATATCGTTTATTCTTTTTGTTTCTTGCCGATAGTGCCGTATTAATGAATAATAATAGACAATTTGTTACTTCCAATGCTCTTAATTTATGTAAGCACGAATCTTTGTCTATTGTCTAAATTGTAAAGTATAAATTAATATCAATATAATTTAAATGCTTGTGATGAAATAAAAAATAATATGTTAAAATTAGTTTAATATATAATGTTTTAATAAATTATAATTAATTTTATTAAATTATAATTAATAAAATATTTTAATATATAATAATTAATACATTTTTTTAATGTTATGAAATTTTATAGTACACCAATGTCAGTCTTATCTTACACTGATTAAAAAATTCATAAAAAGAATTCATATTGATCTTATTTGATCCATTACTAATTAAAAAACTTTATATGAATAATAAAATTTCATATTCAATTATTAGAACTTTCGCCTTCTCATTAATCTGTGACATACTTTACGGGTCGTTTCTTGCGTTGCGTTTCTCATTTTTAAATCTTATGGTCTTTCTCATGATAGTTTTCCGACTCAATTATCCACTCACCGATCAAGTGCACATTCTATCGTTCATAAATCCGGCGAATGCTCTTGACGAAGATCGAACGGAAGTTGTTAATCGTTCGCCCGAAAATTTTTCCTACCGGATGATCACTTTCTGTCTCTTATAGATCAATGAACATCTGAATTATATCTAAACACAGCATTTTAGTCCCTTCATAAAATCATTGATGTAAATCGATTTTTAAAATCTTGATGATTTTGATAAGTCATACATAAATCGCCGATTATTATCTTAACAGAAGTAATTTTTAATAAAAAATTTTATCAATAATATCACGCATTTTGCTTTAATTGATATATCCGTTTTATATCTAAAGATTAATTTTAATTTAATAAATTCACCATTCTTGTGTTCAAATACTATTCTAAAAATGTGATAATAGATTAATATTTATAAAATGAGAATTTAAGTCTCTCAAATTTGTTTAAGAAAATCTGTTGACAAATGAGTAATTGACTATTGAAAACACAAATTGGATTTTAACTATCGTTTTAAATTATTCTTCATGAAACTCACTTTTGAAAAAATTATTAATATGTACTGCAACTGAGAAATATTATTTCTAAATAGTATAAAAATAAAAATATATAAATAAAAATTTTATACAAAGATAAATTTATACCATTGTAATTGATATAAATCTATAAATATACAGTGTCCAAAAAGTATCTGAACAGACAAATAACTCTTCAGAGAGGTTTTCTGAAAAAATGTTTCAGACAAAAGTTGTAGGGGTCACAGGGGTCTATCATGTGGTAACTTTGAACTTGATCTTGGGGTCGATTTTCAAGGTCATTTAAAGGTCAACGCGAATTTTTTAAATGGGAATCTCTATTTTTGACCCCAGATTCGGAAAGAGTGAAAAATTTTACGTTCAGAAAGATACTTAGGTCATAGCTCAAGATGACCTTTAAAGGTCAAATTTTGTAGATATCACTTCTTGGGAAATAAAATGAAACTTTACTATTTTAATTTCAAAACAGCAACATTACCGACAGCATTAGCATAACCCAATGACCACCGCGAGGAAGTTGCCGGATCGGATTTGCCCATCATTTAGCCCTGAATAGGACTGATTTGTATCATTTTGTGAATGTGTTATCACAATAGAGCTAAAGACCCCTCGGCAAAATGCGTGATATTATAAAATTGTTAATTGTATTGTTGTTTTGAATTTGAAATAGTAAAGTTTTATTTTATTTCCTAAGAAGTGATATCTGCGAAATTTGACCCCTAAATGACCTTTAAAGGACACCTTTACCTATGAGCTAACAATAAGTACTTTTCTGAACGTAAAATTTTCCGCTCTTTCCGAATTCGGGGTAAAAAATGGGTGTTTCCATAATTTGAAAAATTAAAGTTGACCTTCAAATAACCTTAAAAATCGACCACAAAGTCAAGTTCAAGGTCATCACATGATAGACCTCTATGACTCCCACAACTTTTGTCTGAAATTTTTTTTCAGAATTTTTTTTCATTTTTTTCAGAAAACCGTCCCTGAAGAGTTATTCGACCGTTCCGATACTTTTTGGAAACTCTGTATAAATTGGTATAGATCTGTATATATATAAATCTGTAAATATATAAATAATTTATACATATGTAATATCGATGTAAATATATGGCTCTTCTGCTCCAACAAAGTGTTGTATTTTAAAGCCGATAAAAAATTGTGTAGTCTATCGAATTGGTAAAAGTATACAATATTCAAAGAAATTACATTACAAATTATACAAAATTTAAAGAAAACAATACTACTATTTATTACTATGCTACCAAGATCCTAGATCAAAAATATATTCTATAGTTAGTTTTTACATGTATAATATTATAAAATTACATAATATATTACATAAAAATTAAAAAAGTATATCATCATAAATATTAAAATATTTTTTAACAAATTTCGAAAAGAGTAGTTCAAAGTATAAATTATTTTTTACAAACAAAAAAGTGATAAAACATGCATATTAATAGCATACTAAATGTTTAAATACATTATGTGTGTGTCACATGCTATGTGTTTAAAAGCAATAATTTTAAGTTAATACATGTGCTTAATAATTATGAGATTGCAAATAAATGAAGATTGACTTTATGTGTATTTAGAAAAATTTCAGAAATATTCAGAAACTCGTTTTGAGCTTTAATTATCGAAAAATGTAAAAACACATTTGCCAAAAATTTTGTAAAATAAAATAAATTTGAAATTAAAAAATTTTCTAAGATTAATTATCAATTCTTAATTTTGCACACAATATTCTCTATAAATCTTAAACACAACTACAGACCTATTTTATGACTGACGCATTTTCTTGTTAATTTCAATATAAAGCACGTTGATAGCTCGATGGCGTTTCATCCGTGATGTCTTCCAACATGTGAGGCTTCCTTCGTCTCTTTTAATCACAATCTTCGGAAATATCGAGAAAATGTTGAGAAACGACGGGGATTTTATTACGCATTTGGTATTCCAGATTTGTCATAAAACTGGCCATGTCGCTGCACTTTCTTTTCTCACTGTCTGTACACCATCCTGTCGCTCGGTTGTCTCTAAGCCAATTTGCCTATCGACAAACTGATTAAGCCCTACTCTCTTTTATTTGCAGTATCGTGTACATCTAAGCATGGATTCGAATTTTCAGAGATCCTGTAATTTTTTAACTAAAAACATGTCGGAAAAGTAGTAGTAAAAGAAGTAAGAAAATAAAAATAAATTATGTTTATTACTTTAATTTTCATATATCATAAAAAAAAGTCTATCGAGTTGGATATTATAAAATAATGAACGATTCATAAAATGCAATCAAAAACAATTGTTTTTAGCTAACTTGCAAACTGTTAAGAAATTTTAATAATATACATATATATGTAATTAATCCTTATCAATACTCGTTTATTTTTTTACAATACTTTTACACAAAGTATGCATTTCATTAAAATTTTGTTTGAAAAAAAATAAAAATTTTTTCTAACAATATGTATTACTATCAAATTAAATATCTACTACTATCAATTTAAAAAAAAACCTTTACTTTAAACAAACACGTATTTCTTATCAATTAATCAATATTTTGAATAAAAAAAATTTATTCAAATAATTATTTATATATATATATGTATAATAATTGTTTTTCAAATAGTTTCAATTAATCAACTAAAAGAACTGACTATCGCTCGCGGATCAAAATTTCCATTCATCTGACATACATAAATTTTTTAAATAAAATTGAAATAATAATTATTTATAAAAATTCGAACTATTATGTTGGACTTATCAACGAAGCAATGTTATTATTTGTCGTTAAAATAATGAATATCGACAGAGCAATGTGCTAACTAAAAGATCCACTTTTGCTATTTGATTGCAAGTAGCATACAATCTAAGTTCGAGAAATTATTAGACTTATTTGATTTTTTATCATAGAATAAATAACCTTTATTTTGATAGAAATAATGTAAAATCGAGAATTCTGGAATTTGTATGTTTTTCTGAGCATATTTGCAGTCGATATAGAAGCTTTCTTCTCTTACTAGAAGCTGATAACTAAATTGTTTCCAAATGTGTGATCGACAATGACAAAATAAAAAATAAAGAAAAATTGAATTATATGAGATTAGTTTTAAATGGCCAATAACAACTTCTCTATAATTAATCAATTAATAAGTTTAACAAAATAACTGCTTAAATGTTTACTTACAAGTAATAATTTTAATATTAATTATTAACAAAGAAATCTTTCTCTTTCTCTCTTTCTTTCTTTCTCTCTCTCTCTCTCTCTCTCTCTCTCTCTCTCCATCATATTAACATTTTACTAGACTATAACATGTCCAAGGTGAAAACGAGTACGGTTAAAAAAAGTAATTTTTGATTGTTTTTGACATATATCCATATAACACAAATGTTCAAAATATATTCTAGAAACATCCCAGGAATGTTTGAATATTCCTGGATCATTCCTAGAATGTATATCAAATATTTATGCTATGGATAGGTACCCATAATATATAGGTGATTACTTTAATAGCTTATAGATTTAAACCTCAGCGTCAAGATTGTATTGATTATAATAGATTGTTGAGCGCACAAGTGATTTTTTGTGATATCTAAGCTGCTCTAGATCAGGGCTGTTAAACTTCCATGTAAAATTTTTGACCAGTGTTTTAACGCCATCTAAAAGATGGACCCCAATAATATATGAACTATGTAAGAACATGGCGTGGCTGTACGGTCGGTAATGATGAGTTCTTTTTACTTTCTGTATTTAAATTAAAAATTTACATTATTTATTTATGTTAATAATTTTCTAAAAAGTTACCAATGCTTTTATAGCAGTCCGTAATGTCATGCATCTGTTGATTTGACGGACGCGTGAGGTTAAGGATCACAATCATAGATCACAATCATAGATACTTATATACATAGACCGGCCCCTACCGTAAGAGAGAGCATGGCAACATGTACGGTGCAGACATAGCTTCCCGGGGTAGATCTGCTCTTTTCATTTAATCGTCTCTCATCCCCACCAAACGATCAAAAGAAAAGGGCAGATCTACCCCGGCTATGTCTGCACCGTACATGTTGCCATGTTCTCTCTTACGGTAGAGATCGATTTATGTATATAAGTCTACGATCACAATATACGCCATATTGAATTTTTGTCATAGTAGTTCATATTTCTTGGGGGTCATCTTTTAGATGGCGTTAAAATACTAGTCAAAGTTCTCCCATAAAGGTTTGCCAAGCCTGCTCTAGATATAATCCTAATTAGAGATCTCGATATAAATAGAAAAGCGACAACGAGGGGTTCGGTTTGATTGGCTCTCTGAATCACATGACCAAGATGCATGAGAGCGAGAGAAAGCGAGCGTCTTTCGCTCTCTCTCACTCTCATGCTTATTACGTGCCGTCGGCTTTATTGTGTGGAACTAACATGGCTGCCTTTTGCGATATATCGCACGTATCGATCACCGTTGTCGCTTCTCTATTTATATCGAGATCTCTAATCCTAATGTGTTCATGACGGATCATTACGAGATTTTAAAAATAGTATAGACAATGATGTCTATGATTTGTCCTGCTAAATACACATAAAAATAAGAAAAAAGAATTCTGAGCATCATTAGACCATCATTAGAAGATGTTTAACCCTTTCGCTTCGAGCGTCGGATATATCCGGCATCCGCGCGACGACTTGTGCGTACGAGCGCCGGATATATCCGACATTCGCGCGACGACTTGTGCGTACGAGCGCCGGGTTTATCCGGCATCCATATGACGTACAAGTATACATGGTATACAAGTACCATACATTACATTATTAATTATATTAAGCATTTAATCGTAAAGTGTTGTAAATATGTAAACACCTAAAAACATGTCAACTGTAATTGGTCTAATGTTTTTAGAATAACTAATATAATTTTGTATAAGTCTTTTCATATTAAAAATGTGAACTATACGTGTTATATTAGAGCAACGATATTTTATTAAGCACAGTTGTTATTTGTGACTTAGAAAAACGTATATACAAAAACCACGCGCACTGTGCACATTTCTGGCGTGTGCTTCCGTTCAGTGACGGCACTTCGGCGGACTGGACTGCCGAAACGAAAGGGTTAAAAATCACGATTGTAGTGTTCAATATGTTCAAAAAAACTTAAAAACTTAAAAACAAAACATCTAAAAAAAGCAAAATAAAAATTAAAAAAAAATTTAAAACAATGATCACAATGCAGTTTAGAAGTTTAAATCTATAGGTAACTAGCAGTGATTATCTATTTGTTATGAGCTTGACTTACATATTAAAAAGAATAAAAAATTGATTATTTTTCATTAGGAGTTCTATTCTTCACCTTGGAGACAATACATGTTATAGTCTAAAATAGTTAATATGATAATATGATTAATATGATAACAGAGAAGTATAATGAGTAAAAATATTTTATTAGTTCACTTATTAGTCACGAAAAGAGCTTAGGTACATTAGTCGTACCTAGACTAATAATTAATTTTGGCTTTACGAATCGCTTTTTCTCATGTAATAATTATTTTTAATATTCCTAATACAATACAACAAAAACTGTTTTTTGAAAATCCTGTTGGAGGAGGTCAAAGAATACTATCTTTGTCACTAATGTTCATAAAACGCCATTTCTTGGCTAGCCTAGAACACCGATATATTGCAGATTATGTCCAAGACCATTAAAAAAACTTTTAATAGCCTAGGCCTTTAAAAGTGAGATCTAGATAGCCTAGGCCAGTGGTATCCAAAGTGTGCGCCGCGACGCCCTGGTGCGTCGCATAATAAACTCAGGGGCGCCGTGGTAAATGTTAATTTATTAAAATTTATCAAAAGTTATTATTTCTTGATTTTTTATATGAAAATAAACTGTTAACATATAGGCCTCAATGGCCTAAATGTGATAAGAGAGCCGCAACTGCGTTAGAAACATTTAGGGGAATCTCAGGTGTTAAAAGTTTAAAAACCACTGGCCTAGGCCATTAAAAGTACGGCCTAAATCAGTAAGTGGTGACAGTATAGGACAACAAAAGCCGAGCGATGTTCCCCTTTTGGCCCCATTTGTGACAAAAATGGCGTTTTATGCGCATTAGTGACAAAAAATAGTACTTATGTGACATTCGGCCAACAAGCGTCATTTTAACACTCGTGTGAAGCTTGCACCACTCGGCGCGCTTCGCTTTTGGCTCGGCTCGCCTTCAGCTACGCGGCGTGCTATAAACTTCATACTCGTCATAAAGTGCCACTTCTCGGCCTCATGCCACACTGTACTATTATTGATCTTCCTTCATTTTTTTTTTTAAATTAAATTTAACTACAATAATATCTTAAATAATATTTATATTTAATAGTATATTCAATATATTATACCTCTATATAAAAAATAAAAATTAGTATATAAATAGAACTGAATTAATTAACATTTTTTTCTACTTAAAATAATTATAAAATTATGGATATTGCACAAAATTTTGTATAACAATTTGTCTACTTATTAACATATATTATTTTACAGTTTTATATTAATCATTCAGATAGTTAAACATTATTATAATCCACAATTTTCCATGTTTATGTATATTTTTTTATGTATATTAAGCAACAATTTCTGAAGTTTTCTAGTTTTAGCATATACACATACATACATATACACATTTATATATACAGAGTGTCCCATCGCACTTGTATTAACGCTCGTGAGTAGGTAGGGCACACTAAACTGAACAGAAAAGTCCTGTACCATTTTGCTAAATTTTTAGTATATTAACATTGGCTGCCCGGCGCTTGGCGAGGGGAAGGGTGTGTTTGCATGCCGCTGCCTGTGCATCGCCACTGCCGTCTCTCGCATATTGGGCCGTGCTATAGCTCAGGCGGCTCGAGCGCTTGCCTCCTTGTATCTCGGCGCACTCTTATTCGCCTAACTTTAATATTAAATATTTCGCTTATTATTGCGAATTTAGCAAAATGGTACAAGACTTTTCTATTCAGTTTACTGTGCCCTACCTGTTCACGAGCGTTAGTACAAGTGCGATGGAACACCTTGTATACAAAAGATATACAGGGTGTCTGAAAAATTTTGGAAAAGCCGAAGTATGCAAGTAAAACAGGTAAAATCAAGTAGAAAAGTCCTTTACCACTTTGTTGTTTTCGTAATAATTAACGAAAAATTAATTTAAAAAGATAGGCCAATCCGCGCGAGTAAAAGCGCGCGAGGAAAAGAGACCTCCCCATTACAAGATGATAGAAGCCGATTGGCCGTGCGGCGAAGCGATAGGAGGCGCGACAAACCCTATCTGGATAAAGATCCGCGTTCGCTGCGGCGATTGTCTTTTGTAGATCGCGCCTCCTATCGCTTCGCCGCACGGCCAATCGGCTTCTATCATCTTGTAATGGGGAGGTCTCTTTTCCTCGCGCGCTTTTACTCGCGCGGATTGGCCTATCTTTTTAAATTAATTTTTCGTTAATTATTACGAAAACAACAAAGTGGTAAAGGACTTTTCTACTTGATTTTACCTGTTTTACTTGCATACTTCGGCTTTTCCAAAATTTTTCAGACACCCTGTATATCTTTTGTATACAAGGTGTTCCATCGCACTTGTACTAACGCTCGTGAACAGGTAGGGCACAGTAAACTGAATAGAAAAGTCTTGTACCATTTTGCTAAATTCGCAATAATAAGCGAAATATTTAATATTAAAGTTAGGCGAATAAGAGTGCGCCGAGATACAAGGAGGCAAGCGCTCGAGCCGCCTGAGCTATAGCACGGCCCAATATGCGAGAGACGGCAGTGGCGATGCACAGGCAGCGGCATGCAAACACACCCTTCCCCTCGCCAAGCGCCGGGCAGCCAATGTTAATATACTAAAAATTTAGCAAAATGGTACAGGACTTTTCTGTTCAGTTTAGTGTGCCCTACCTACTCACGAGCGTTAATACAAGTGCGATGGGACACTCTGTATATATAAATGTGTATATGTATGTATGTGTATATGCTAAAACTAGAAAACTTCAGAAATTGTTGCTTAATATACATAAAAAAATATACATAAACATGGAAAATTGTGGATTATAATAATGTTTAACTATCTGAATGATTAATATAAAACTGTAAAATAATATATGTTAATAAGTAGACAAATTGTTATACAAAATTTTGTGCAATATCCATAATTTTATAATTATTTTAAGTAGAAAAAAATGTTAATTAATTCAGTTCTATTTATATACTAATTTTTATTTTTTATATAGAGGTATAATATATTGAATATACTATTAAATATAAATATTATTTAAGATATTATTGTAGTTAAATTTAATTTAAAAAAAAAAAAAAAAAAAAAATGAAGGAAGATCAATAATAGTACAGTGTGGCATGAGGCCGAGAAGTGGCACTTTATGACGAGTATGAAGTTTATAGCACGCCGCGTAGCTGAAGGCGAGCCGAGCCAAAAGCGAAGCGCGCCGAGTGGTGCAAGCTTCACACGAGTGTTAAAATGACGCTTGTTGGCCGAATGTCACATAAGTACTATTTTTTGTCACTAATGCGCATAAAACGCCATTTTGTCACAAATGGGGCCAAAAGGGGAACATCGCTCGGCTTTTGTTGTCCTATACTGTCACCACTTACTGATTTAGGCCGTACTTTTAATGGCCTAGGCCAGTGGTTTTTAAACTTTTAACACCTGAGATTCCCCTAAATGTTTCTAACGCAGTTGCGGCTCTCTTATCACATTTAGGCCATTGAGGCCTATATGTTAACAGTTTATTTTCATATAAAAAATCAAGAAATAATAACTTTTGATAAATTTTAATAAATTAACATTTACCACGGCGCCCCTGAGTTTATTATGCGACGCACCAGGGCGTCGCGGCGCACACTTTGGATACCACTGGCCTAGGCTATCTAGATCTCACTTTTAAAGGCCTAGGCTATTAAAAGTTTTTTTAATGGTCTTGGACATAATCTGCAATATATCGGTGTTCTAGGCTAGCCAAGAAATGGCGTTTTATGAACATTAGTGACAAAGATAGTATTCTTTGACCTCCTCCAACAGGATTTTCAAAAAACAGTTTTTGTTGTATTGTATTAGGAATATTAAAAATAATTATTACATGAGAAAAAGCGATTCGTAAAGCCAAAATTAATTATTAGTCTAGGTACGACTAATGTACCTAAGCTCTTTTCGTGACTAATAAGTGAACTAATAAAATATTTTTACTCATTATACTTCTCTGTTATCATATTAATCATATTATCATATTAACTATTTTAGACTATAACATGTATTGTCTC
>CABEGB010001402.1:1032170-1076180 GCA_901521435.1 Crematogaster levior | reverse complement strand
TTAAAACATGAAATGCCTCATAGGTATCCAACTAGAATATTGAAAGCATGCTTCTTAAATCAAAATGTCAAAAATTCAGACTGCAAGTACCAGACATAATGTGGTCAACGCTGAAATCCATAAAAATGTGCAAATGTTCGAATCTTATGATAATATAAAATGGTTTCTAATCTGTAATGAGCTTTCAGCGCACAATCTTGAAAGTAGCCTGATGCCTGTCGAAGCGAGAATTCTTATACATGTACCATCCTAGAACGCGTTATTTGGAATTGCGCGACGTATTTACAATGAAAGGGTTGTGAATATATATGTTAATACCATTTCTGTACATAGTACCAGTAAAATACAAATACAATGTAAATATTTTTTGTTCCACATAGGTTTAAAAGGATTTATGTTTATACTGCAAATATCTTTTGTTCCAGTCTGACCATTTCAACGTTAGCCATATTCGATCCGTCATCTTTTATTTTGAGTTTTTCAGTACAGAACTGAGAAGAGCACCTTCAAGCCCCCTTGGAATATGACTTATAGATTTTGAACAATATTTGCATTTTTTTGAGCGTTTTGCGGCGGCCATATTAAGTCCGCCATTTTGAATTTTGAATTTTTGGCTCTGAAATTGAAATTGAAAAGTATTTTTCTAGTTTTTATTTTTTAATGCTCTTATTTTAATTATTTTTCTTATTTTCCTTATACATATACATATACGAACAGAAATTATGCAACACTGTCGGATTTACACTTCTTTTGTGTAACGTTCTACCTCCAGAACAAAACAGAGGTGTAAATCCAACAATGCAACCTCTACGCGGTGCACCTTTGCACGTGACCTGGACGCTGTTCATAGCAAGGTCATACTGGTATTACTGTATGTGTCTTAAGATATTTCTCGTGTGAAATTACTTTTCTTGGGATTTTTAAAAAATAGTGCTTAAATTGTAGATAATAACAAAACCTACAACTTTTCTTTACGCACGAAATCGATCTGATGTCTAGTTTTCGAGTTATTAACAGTCAATGTTTATTTAATTCCCTATCCAAACCAATAGTAAACTGTTCGAATTGTTAGTAAAAATTCGTTTTTCCGTGATAACTTAGAAACGGTTCTTACAATTGTTTGTTCACAATAATAATTCACAATAATTCACAATAATAAAAGAGAATGTAACAATTATTTTTGTAAAAAAATAAAGTATTCTGACGTGCCGTTGTCGAGAAAAAAATTAAAAACTATGCTAGTGTTTGATATATGTTAGTGTGCGCTTATTCATATACACTCAATGTGAATATATGCTGACAGGGCCGTATTATGATATTAGTCGAAAATCAAAAATTGAAATGACAAAAAAAAGTGTTAATAAATAATTCAAATGATTTTTTTTGTTTACACAATATAAGAACAGAAATTCAAATAATTTTTCAAATAATTCAAATAGTTTTCGTTAATGTTTTATTTATAATTTAAAAAACATTATTGAGTTACTTTCAGCAAGGTGCACTGATTTATTGGTACGATACGGTACACGAGAAATACCTTAAAACTCTTTTGTATTTAACATTTTTCTCTGGCATATTTTCGGAGTTATTTAGGGGTTCCAACTTTATGTACTAGCTCCCCGTTCCCGGGGTTCCAAAAATGTGGGAAGTCGGTCACCGTGGGGTTTTAACGGTATACCCAGGGAACTTAATCCTCGGGGAGTCCCACATAACCACCGATCCTCCTCTGAGGCTGGTGGTATGCGTAAAGAAAGTAGTTTCATATCTTTTTTGAATGTACGGTATACATACATTCATACATATTTGACTCAATAAATTTGACTCAAAATTTCTACCTCGATCCGTGAAAATCTCCAAGGAAACCCTATGTCCAGAGATAACTCTTCTCTGACAAAAACCTTCGCCATTATCTTGGAGGGCCTTCTTAAAGGGAAAACTTTTTAGTAAAACAGTCAACTATAATAAACAAATATCTATTACTGCATTCAGTCGGAAGTGGACCGAGGATGTCCATTTGCAAGCTTTCAAACGGACCTTTTACATTACAAATTTGTAACGGGAACTTCCTAATAAAATCCCATTGAGGTGTTCTATTCAAAACGACATCACACACCACTTCGATCAAATATTAATGTACAGAACTAGGATGCTTTACAACTATGTCCAGGATTTCTCGATCTGACACAACTTATAACAAACAATAAATCTTTAAAAGAGGTTTATTATCTTCGTGTTCTTACGTATTAAAGAATACAGAAATTTAAAAATATACCTGCACATTCAAAGAAAACATCCTTTTCGATTTCGAAATATGTCTTCGTTTTGTCCACGATTAACAATTGCGTATGTATGTACAATCAATACATCCTATTCCAGATGGAAAATAGGCTATCTCGTAACATTGATATTTTGTCTTGAGTGGAAATGATATATTGTTCTAATCTATTGTGCAAAACTATAATTTTTGATACTCGTGTACAACATATGACACTCATGATTCCTCGCATGTTTCCGTTAACAATTTGGAAAACAAGTACATAAAAAGTGTGGTAAATAATATATAAAGTATATTTGGCAAAAGAGAGAATATAAAATATACCTGAAAAAACTGTTTGTTGCATAAAAACGTAAAGTTATCAAAAGCTGCATTAATGGAGAAATCGGCATTCCGCGATTATCATTTCGCCATAGCATTTACGAGCGATAATAAAAGATCCATCATTTTTTATTGAATCTGTACCATTTTTTAAACGGTATTTCTTCGTACAATTCAATCAGATTTTGCCAATTACGAATATATCGTTTTAGTAGAAGAAAATCATCTTCAACCCCAACATCTGAATCATTTAAGAAATCGTTATAATTATTTATCTACATATAACCAAACACTGAGCACACCAAATCTTTCGTTCGATTTTCACAGATATTTGTATAAAAGGAATCTCGTGATTTCTGGACTGCCGCAATAGCTTGGGATTTGTGCAAGCAATCGTGACTTTGCAGTCGTAACTACTGCTAATTTTCTGCTAAGAAGCTTTCACACCTCAAGAAAGCTCTCGGCTTCCCTTAATGGATACTAATTTATTCGAATTGATGACAATAGCATAAAATCAGTATTTTTTGCCACAATGACTTCAAAAAATACTTATGTTTAATAAAACAGATTTTTACAGTAAAATGACGATTACGAAAAAAAAATAAATTTTTCCAATACTTTGATAATTGTAAAAAATAAATATTTTAAGCAACATGCAATGGTGCAGAAAATACTAATTTATTCGAAACGACGACAATTGCATAAAATCAGTAATTTTTGCAATAGTGCGATAACTTCAAAAAATACTTATGTTTAATAAAATATATTTTTACAGTAAAATGACAATTACGATAAATAATAAATTTTTTCAATACTCTGATAGTTGTAAGAAATAAACAATATTTTAAGCAAATGTCATGAATTAATGTAATTAATAACTTTTAACTACAATTTTATGTTTTGGAAGAAATATTGATTAAATACATTATCATTGGTATTAACGAATAATTTTAAATTAATTTTTAAAGTAATATTTGCCTAAATATTTTTGGTAATGGTACAAAATGCATTAAATATTTTTCTAGATAAATGTTAACTGTTATAATTTATGAAATGATATAAAGACAACATTAAATAAGAAGTAACTGATTGCAAAAAATCTTTTTCTTAATATGTAACCATGATTTCTTATTCTTATTACGTTACTAATAAATAGCAAAACGGCGTTCTATACTAATTTTTAACCTATAACGGTGAGCCAAATTACTATTAAATAATTTTTTCTCTCGAATTTTTGTATATTGAATAAATAGCAAAACGGCAATCCGTAGAAATCTATCTTTGTGTTTTTATCATTTTAAGGTGTGATACCACCTTGAAATGTATATTGAAGAAAAAAGTATTGAAGCATCGCAACAGACAGATACAGACAATGGTAAATGTTTTTAAAAATTTCCTTATTTTAATATATGTATAAAAAAGTATATCAAGCATTGAGAGCGATTGTTGATATAAACAAATTACAAATTTTTTCTATGTCTTCAAAAAGCAAACAAAAAGTTTACATGAAGAATGTTTATGAAGATAAAATTATGTTACAGGAAGATGAGATTGATTCAAAAGAAGGTAAGAGAAAGAGTAAGGTTAAAGGTTCTAATAAACACAAGCTAACAACATACATAACATTAGTGTCATAATTTCCTACTCAATAATGTACTCCATAATGTAACAGCCTTGTAACAGTCGCATTGTTGAATGGAAAATTACAACATCGATATCACGTTGTTGTTAGTTATGTTTACTGGAGTTAGGTTACTATTTATTATATAATTATTCAATGGTATTTATTTATTACATATATTATTTATTACATATATGCATTACATTTATGACTTTAAACTATTTAAAAAAATTTTTTAATTCTTAAATTTATTAAAATTTTAAGTCATAAATGTAATTTTTATAATTTCAACAGCTGTATATCTAATGCAGAAGCGTCAAACGTTTCTGCAGAACTAACTAGTTTTGAAAATATAACTAGATCAGATATTTCCATATCTGAAATCAGTAATCGATAACGAAATTGGAGAAGTAATTTTTTAATTCCTTTAATTTTTAATTGCATGATATAAAAATATGTTAATTATTTTATTGATTTAATCATTTACATAATTTTTTTATTAGCATCTTCCCACACAAAAGCCATTCCATATACATTGCAGGAACGTATTATTGCAGCAACATTGCAAGTTACATTGTAATATTGTGCAGACATTTCAGAGAGATACAGTTGTAATATTTTCAAAATCATCCAGCAATATTGCTGAAATATTATACCAAGTTAGCAATGGAAATTCGGTTAATTAGTTACGATTATCAGTCACAAAAAGTAGAGTACAATTATCCACTATTTTGATCTAAGGGATTTTAGTTGGCTCCCAACAAAAATATCAGTGGTTGTATGTAAGCCTCCAAGAAAGAGCTTACAATTTTTATATGTTTTTTTTACATTTTATCAAAATACATGATGATTGGAGATACAACGTATTTTTTTCAGCGTAGTTTTTACTATATAAATATATATATAATTACAATGAAAGGTAATAATTTCATACGTTTGACACAAACATGTCATATCCGATATTTGAAATTTTAATGAATATAATAACGTTTACATCACACAAAAAAAGTGATAATATTTTAAAGTCACATTTCATATGTGATGTCTAATCATAATTATTTATTCATTGAAATTTAAAATAGCAGATTTTTTAAAATAGCATATTTGTGTCAACGTATGAAATTATTACCTTTTATTATAATACTATTTTTCACTGTAATGTTGATATATTAGTTAATAGTTAATAGTGTTTCATTGTAACGTTTCAGAGAGGATATATTGTAATATTGCTGGAATTTTTCATTGAAATATTTCTGAGAGCAGACATTTCAACATTGCCGCAATCTTGTAATGTTGTGGCAACATTTCGCAATCTCCACGCAATATTACAATTTCCGAGTAATGTTTGTGCAATGTTCCTACAATCTTTCGGTGCTGTATGGGTTATATATAAGACATTAATTTATATAAAACATAAACGTTTTGTATAAAACATACTTTAATTTACGTAGTAAAATATGTCATTTATTGCAGGTAATTATCAAAAAAAGAAATTAGATACAGTAACTACAGATCCAGCAACAAGTAAGTGAGTATTTTTGAAATGGTAATTTTTGTATTTTTGAAAATGTGACATGAAAATATACATTAAACATTTTTATTTTCAGATATAAAATTATTAATATCGACATGATAAATACTAAATTTGTTATACAAAATCAATCAGGCATTGATGATCCTAAAGGTTCGTATATACCAGCTTTTAGTTGTACATTTTGAGTAGTTTCCCGAGGCGACACCTCCTATCCTCCCACTATCGTTCGAGACTCGACGACGAAGCCGCCGATCGCGCGTGTGACCTTCATCTCAGGAGCATCACGCTATAAGTATGATAGAACTATAATTTTTTAATTTTCCGGAACAATATTAAGTTCGAGCAATCTTTTTTTCAATAATTTTAAATTAATAATTTAAAATCTTTATATCATTATTATTATTCTATGTATATTGTTGTTATCGAATTATAATATTTAAATAAAATTGTAATAATATGATATTTTGTTTAAAACTTTTAGCTTTTGCACTACATTTATAAAAAAATTATATAATCATTCATTTTCACAGTTTATATATACAGGGTGACCCATTTTAACTTCCCCACCGGATTATCTTGAAAGGAATGCACTTTCTGAAAAAAAGTTTCAGATATAAGTTTTAGTATTTTTCCCTGGCTATTGAATGGCGATATTGAATTTGACCTCGATTGTGAATGTGAAGGTCATTTAAAGGTCAAGTTAATTTTTTTAAATGGCATCCCCTATTTTTTATTACATATTCTTGTAGCTGACCTCGAGAGCTTTCCAAAACACTATAATAAAGTATTTTTTCATGAAGTATTTTCCGAGTTATAAAACTTGAAATAATTTCTTAATTTTACATAAACTGTAAAATATCTCGTAAAATATTTACTTTTCGATGACCTTATCTCAATACTTTTATGCACAGAATAATGAGAGGAATCAATTGGTGTAAAGAAAACACATAGTTGTTTTTAAGAAAAAATATGTAATTGTTAGTTACAAATTGCATATTTTTTCTTAAAAACAACTATGTATTTTCTTGACACCAATTGGTTCTTCTCATTATTCTGTGCATAAAAGTATTGAGGTAAGGTCATCGAAAAGTAAATATTTTACGAGATATTTTACAGTTTATGTAAAATTATGAAATTATTTCAAGCTTTATAACTCGGAAAATACTTAATAAAAAAATACTTTATTATAGTGTTTTGGAAAGCTCTCGAAGTCAGCTACAAGAATATGTAATAAAAAATAGGGGATGCCATTTAAAAAAATTAACTTGACCTTTAAATGACCTTCACATTCACAATCGAAGTCAAATTCAATATTGCCATTCAATAGCCAGGGAAAAATACTAAAACTTATATCTGAAACTTTTTTTCAGAAAGTGCATTCCTTTCAAGATAATCCGGTGGGGAAGTTAAAATGGGTCACCCTGTATATATATATATATATACTAAATAAAATTGTAATAATATGATATTTTGTTTAAAACTTTTGGCTTTTGTACTACATTTATTAAAAAATTATATAATTATTCATTTTCACAGTTTATATATATATATGATACAGTGTATATATAGTGTATATATACATATATATAGAATGCAATTGATTAAGGAACCGGTAAGCCTGGTGTTTAAGAATATGCAATGTATAATTATAATTAGGACAATAGTTTCCACGTCACCCTTGAGGTACTATTGCTGACGCGTTTTTTTTTAAGTGGTTTCCCCAGTAGGCCTACTCCACTGAAGAGGAAAATAATAAAAAGTTTCATTATTGAACGAAAGAGTGAAAGTCAAAAGAATGAAAAATAATTGTAAATATTATGTCGATTTTCTGGTCATTTGTGTGATTCTACAAGAGATGGGATATCTATAGGAATGTTAATTGAACTTGCTCGCAT
This sequence comes from Crematogaster levior, assembly GCA_901521435.1. Lineage (NCBI taxonomy): Eukaryota > Metazoa > Arthropoda > Insecta > Hymenoptera > Formicidae > Crematogaster > Crematogaster levior. Next base: position 1,068,534 of record CABEGB010001402.1, on the reverse strand, counting down.
TAATGAAGTTAATGATGTATCGCTTAAAGAAGAACGTTCATCGTTTTTTATGTATTTCATTTTCGAAAATGAGCATTTACATAAGTATGTGGATCCGAACATGGAAAAAATTCGAAGATTAAAATTTTTGAGATTGGAATAATTTAAATTATTAAAAATTTTAAAAACTACTCCTTTTTCTGGACGTGTTTTGAGGAAAAGATGACTTTGCAAATCGCAAAGTTCCTCTGGAAATTCTCATTTTTGTTCTTCGATTTCGGCAGTGAGAGGATTTTCGAAAAGAATCAAGTCTTCGAAGACTTTCGAAGTCAGTAAAACGCCTGTCGAACTGACTTATTAATGAGTCAATTATGTAAACATACTTTTCGAAATTACAAGTCTTGCCTATTCTTCGAAGAGAATCTGGCAAGAGGGAAAGAAATGAAGAATATCTTTTTCTAAATGATTTTTAAATAAAATCTTTTTTCTACGAAATGAGTCAATATTACTAATTGACATATTGTCTGGCTGGTTTTTTGCAGCTTTAAAGGAGGTGGGTAAAGATCGGCCATTTTTCGCCCATCGGCCAATTCGTAATATATTATTATTTTCTTATTATTTATACCTAGCCGAAGTGAAAATGTTAGGTTTTTTGTGAAAATCACTTTTAGTTTTTAACCACTTTTTGCAAGAATCGCACTGAGTTCCAGGCATTATTTTTCGATAAAATATAGGGATCACACAAATAATACGTAAATATGTATCCACAAAACCAAATAAATATTAAAAGTAGAATTAAGCGATACGTATGAGCTCCAGACAAGTTCGAACATGCACGCGCCGTGTACGTAGTTAACTCGCGGACAAACTGTTTTGTTTCGTATCACATAGACGCGCTCTACGCACCAAAACAAATGAGTGCTAGTTTGTAAGCTTACTTATTCTAGTATTAAAATATACATATATATTGTGGTGCACAAAGCGCCTAAAGAAATTTTTCAAAATAAAAGATTAAAAAAACGCTTAAAATGGCTAAAATTCAATAAACATGCCAAGTTTGAAGGTTTTTTATGAAGGTCAACTTTGTTTTTAATGAATGTAGTATTTTTCATTGCTATTCTGAAAGAACATAAAATTCTGCATTGGTTCGACACGTTTTATAAAACCATAATTTTGCTAGTACCCTATAAATTAAAGAAAAATGTTTGTTTTCTGTAAAGAGGAATCATGCATCAATTTCATGTTCATGAACATTTCTAGAGTTATCCTGGAATCAACGGCGGATCGTGACGAAAATCTGATCTTATCAAGTGCTTGATTACAGTGAGTCAACTCCTGATGACATGCAGTATCGCATACGTAATGCAATGGCACTAATTCCTGAAGAAATGTTACGAAGAACGACGTCCAGTGCCGATTGCGCATGTGTTTAGCTTGCTGAAGGAGACAGTTTTTGAACATCTCCTTCCTATAATGTTAGTCTGATACGTAGTAAGAGGCGAGGAGACTCACCAAATCAAGCACCCCTGATAAGATCAGATTTCGTCCGCCGGGGCTGATTCCGGATAACTCTAAGAACGAGAAATGTTCAAGAACATGTACAAATTGATGCATGATTCTCTTTACGAAAAACAAACATTTTTCTTTAATTGCTAAATTTTCTTAAAATTATGGTTTTATAAAAACGTGTCGACAATTTTAATGAATTTTATAAGTTCTTTCAGAATATGCAATGAAAATACTACATTCCATTAAAAACAGACCTTCATATGACCTTCTAGTTTTACCTCCTTCATGAAAAACCTGCCCACCATCTTGTGTCCCTCCAGTTCCCTGGCACTTTGTCTGAAAGATTTTTCTCTAAACTCATAGCGTTTAAATATCTGCCTGGCTTTAAAATGAAACACCCATATAACATTATGATTACTATATGTATATAACATTAGAAAACGTTTATAATAAATAAAAATAAATAAATGTAAAATAAAATTAATGTAACAGAGTAAGTAAATGTAAAATTGAATTAATAAAAATAAATGAAAAGTATTACATATTAAATATAGAAGATTATACTTAAATAACACACATGTCTAACGACATGTTAAAGTATGTCTTAAAAGAAAAAGGTTCATATTTTATCAGAAAAACACTAGAGTTTTAGGAGCTTTCTAATTGAAATACTCAGAAGACGCGTAGCTCCGTGTTAAAAGCAGGATTAGAAAGTGATGAAGAATCTTGTGTTCAATCCCCATCGCGCTTTTTCAATTTTAAGTATTCGCGTGTATTAAATCATCATAACCAGCAGTATATTTTAATAAAATGTATTATTTTGAAACTTTGCAAAAGATTATTAAGAATTTTATTCATCTTCAATTTTTAGAAAATTTACAACAATCGTTATTTTTACGTATCTTTAAACAATATAATTTAATTTAGCAATCATTATACTATGACATTAATTTTAGGTATATGTTGTATATATATGTTATACATTTACATCCAGCTGTTCATAACTGAGAAAGGATATCTTGATTAAAACGAGTTTTTATGCTTTGACCAAATTTTTCCCTATCACCGATCTTCCTTATGCCTTATCACCGATTTAATCAATTGTTTGGGCTATTCTAAATTTGCTGCAAAACCAATAGACAATATATCAATTAATATATCAAGTAATATTGACTCATTTCGTAGAAAATAAATTTTATTTAAAAAGTATTTAGAAAGATGCCTTTCATTTCTTTCCTCTTGTCAGATTTCTTTCGAAGAATAGGCAAGACTGTAATTTCGAAAAGTATGTTAACATAATTGACTCATTAATACTCACACACAAGTTATAAATTATCAAGTGTTTACTGACTTCGAAAGTCTTTAAAGACTTGATTCTTTTCGCAACTTCCCTAATTGCCGGAAATCGAAGAACAAAATGAGAATTTCTCCAGAGGAACTTTCAAGATTTAAAGTTATTCCTTTTCCCTCAAAACACATCAACCAGAAAGGGAGCAGTTTTTATGAAATTATTCCTATCTCAAAAATTGTAATCTTCTGAATTTTTCCCATGTTCGATCCACATACTTATGTAAATGCTCATTTTCGAAAATGAAACATACATAAAAACGATAAACGTTCTTTCTTAAGTGATACATCATTAACTTCTATTAATAATATAAAGTTCTTTTTAACATTCCTATAGATATCCCATCTCCTTTGTAGAATCACACAAACGACCTAGAAAATCGACATTACAATTATTTTTCTCATTCTTTTTAACTTTCACTCTTTCATTCATTAACAAACTTTTTATTATTTTTTTCTTCTCTTCAGTGGAGATAGGCCTACTGGGGAAACCATCAAAAACGTCAGCAATAGTGTACCTCATGTCGTGAAACTATTGTCCCAATTATAATTATACATTGCATATTCTTACACACACTACGCTACTGGTTCCTTAATCAATTAAGAGATGTATGTATACATATATATAAACATATCATATATATGTATAACCATGAAAAATGAATAATTATATAAATTTTTAATAAATGGTACAAAAGCTGTGTTTTGTTTTAAAACAAATATCATATTACAATTTTATTTAAATATTATATATAATTCGATAACAACAATATACATAGAATAATAATAATGACATGAAGATTTTAAATTATTAATTTAAAATTATTGAAAAAGAGATTGCCTGAACTTAATATTGTTCTGAAAAATTAAAAATTATAGTTTATCATACTTATAGAAAATGCGTGATGCTCCTTGAGATGAAGGTCATGACAAGTGATCGGTGGCTTCTGCCGCCGAGTCTCAAACTATGGGAGGACAGGAGGTGTCGCCTCGGGGAAACTACTCAAAATGCAACAAATCAAAGCTGGTATATATTGAACCCTTTAGGATCATCAATGCCTGATTGATTTTGTAGCAACAACGTCTAGTATTTCATGTCGATATTAATAATTTTATATCTGAAAAATAAAATGTTTAATGTATATTTTCATGTCACATTTTCAAAAATACAAAATTACCATTTCAAAAATACTCACTTACTTGCTGCTGGATCTGTAAAGGCCGTATCTACACTTTTTGATAATTACCTGCAATAAATGACATATTTTACTACGTAAATTAAAAGTATGTTTTATACAAACGTTTACAGCCAGAGAATAAATAATCGTCTCATAACCCATACAGCAATCGAAAGATAGAACATTGCACAAACATTTTTCACTGGAAATTGTAATATTATGGAGACAGGAATGTTGCCACAACATTACAAGATTGCGGCATGTTGAAGTCTGCTCTCGTGAAATATTTCAATGAAAATTCCAGCAATACATTACACAATATATCCTCTCTGAAACGTTACAATGAAATACTATTAACTATTAATCAATATATCAACATTACAGTGAAAATATTATAATGAGTAGGTATACTTTTCTTTTGATACGTTGACACAACATGCTATTTCAAAAATCATGGCTTTAAATTTCACGAATAAATAATATAATAGACATCACATATGAAATGACCTTTTAAAAATACATCACTTTTCCGTGTGATGTATGCCATATTGATATTCATTAAAATTCCCCAACATCGCCAATTATAAATATGACATATTTGTGGCCAAACGCATGAAATTACTACCTTCATTGTAATTATATATATATATATGGTATATATAGTAAAAATATTGAAAAATATGCTGCTGTAGCTCCAATCATCAAGGCGTTTGATAAAAACAAAAAGATATAAAAATTGTAAGTCTTTCTTGGAGGCTACAAACAAACCACTCCTCTGATATGGTATTTTGTTGGTTTCATCCCTTAGAATCAAAATAGTGAATAATTGTACTCACTTTTTAGACTGATAATCGTACTAATTAACCGAATTTCCACTAAGTTAATTTATATAATATTTCAATATTGTTGAATGATTTTGAAAATACATACATATCTCTTGAAATGTCTGCAACAATATTACAATGTAATCCTGCAATGCTGTTGCAACGTTCCGTAAATGTAAGCAAGGGAATGGCTTTTTAGTGGGAAGATGCTAATAAAAATTATGTAATGATTAAATCAATAAATAATTAACATATTTTATATCATGCAATTAAAAATTAAAGGAATTAAAATTACTTCTCCAACTTCGTTATTTGATTAATGATTTCTGATATGGAAACATCTGATCTAGTTATATTTTCAAAATCTGTTCTTGCAGAAAAGTTTGACGCTTCTGCATTAGATATAACTGTTGAAATGAGGAAAAATTATTGCCAGACTAAAATTTTAGCACAATTTAAAGAATTAAAAATTTTTAAATAGTTTAAAACATAAATGTAATACATATACAAATAATATATGGGTAAATAAATAAATTACTGAAGAATTATATAATTAATAGTAACTTAACTCCAGTAAAATATAATCCAACAAATAACGTGATATCGATGTTGTACTTTCCATTCAACAATGCGACTGTTACAAGGGCTGTTACATTATTGGAGTGTACATTATTGAGTAGGAAATTATGACACTAATGTTTATAAAGGTTATTAGTTTGTGCTTTTATTGTAACTTACCCTTTACCTTTCTCTTACCTCTCTTTTGAATCAATCTGCTCAACATTTTATCTTTATAAATATTCTCTTCATGTAAACTTTTTGTTTGCTTTTTAAAGATCTCTGCATATGAAAAATTGTAATTTCTATTCAATAACAATCACTTCCTAATGTTGATATAATTATACATATAGTATAAGTATATTAAAATAAGGAAAATTTTAAAAACATTTACCATTGTCCGTAATTCAATTGTTGCGGATGTTTCAATATCTTTTTCTTTCAATATACATTTGGCGTAGGAATACACCTTAAAATGATAAAACACAAAGATAGATTTCATGACTGCTGTTTTGCTATATTTATTCAATATACAAAATTGAGAGAAAAATTATTTAATAGTAATTTACCCAATTGTTATAGGTTAAAATATATGGAAATCGCCGTTTTACATTTGAACGCAATAAGTAATGCATATTCTTTCCATGAAATCATGTCATATATTTAAAAAGATTTTTATAATCAGTTACTTTTATTTAATGTTGTCTTTATATTATTTCATAAATTATAACAGTTAATACTTTATTCAGAAAAGCTTTAATGCATTTTGTTCTTCATTACACAAAATGATTTAGGCAACATTGTTTAAAATTAATTGCAAATATTCGTTACTAATGATGGTTGTATTTAATCAATATTTCCTTCCAAACCTAAAAATTGAGTTTAAAGTTATTAATTACATTAATCTTTTTCATGACATTTATTAAAATATTGTTTTATTTCCTTCCAACTATCGAGTATTGAAAAATTTATTATTTATCGTAATTGTCATTTTATCAAAAATATATTTTATTAAACATAAGTATTTTTGAAGTTATCGTAATCTATTGCAAAAATTACCTGATTTTATGCACCATTGTCTGAATAAATTAGTATTTTCAAATTCATTGCATGTTGCTTAAAAATATTTATTTTACAATTATCAAAGTATTGCAAAAATTCATTTTTCGTAATCGTCATTTTAATTGTAAAAATCTGTTTTATTAAACATAGTATTTTTGAAGTTACTGCAGTAAAAATAATTGATTTTATGTTATTGTCATCAATTGAATAAATTAGTATCCATTATACAGCCGAGCTTTCTTGAGGTGTAAAGCTTCTTTAGCAGAAAATTATAGTAGTTACGACTGCAAAGTCACGATTGCTTCGCACAAATCCCGTTATTGCGGCAGTCCAGAAATCATGAGACCCTTTTATACAAATATCTGTGAAAACCGAACGAAAGATTTGTGCCCAGTATTTGGTTATATGTAGATAAATAATATAACGATTTCTTTAAATGATAGATTTGGGGTTGAAGATGATTTTCTTTAATTAAAACGATATATTTGTAATTGGCAAAACTTTCTTTGATTGAATTGTATGAAGAAAACCGTTTAAAAACGGCAAATAAGATTCAATAAAAAGTGATGATTTTTATTATCGCTTTTTATCGCTCGTAAATGCTATGGCGAAATGATAAACCGCGGAATGCCGATTTACACGCAGCTCTCATATAAAGCATTAAAATAATATTGCAGCAACATTGCAGCAATATTTTTCTTTTGCAAGATTTGCAACAACGCAGAAACATTTTCTGAAATAGAACGTTACAGTGCAGCATTGCAGCAACAATAAATGTCCGCTTTTAGAAATATTGAACAATGGTTATTGCAGCAACATTGCAATACAAATGTGTATGCAATAATACTTTTGTATACATAATTATATCATTCCGTCCATAGAATGGTTTAATTTTACATGTTTTAAGACCTATCATGCCAATATGTGCATGTATATGTATATATGGGCAAAAGTCCGGAAACAGTCAAATATCTACAGTGTCCCAATTAAATATAGCGAAAAATATGTAAATAGCAAAGTTAGAGCTTAATAAAATAAAAAATTTCAATGATGGCTAAAATTTGACTTTGGGTGTAGACGAAAACTTATGAAGTGTCAAAATTTTTAAATTTTAATTGGAACCTGCCTACTTTTTATTGCATATTCTTGTAGCTTATCGAGACCTTCCAAAACACTATAAATAAATGTTTTTTTTCGTTAAGTTTTTTTTGTTATAAAGGTTGAAATAATTTTTAATTTTTTACATGAACTATAAAATATCTCAAAATATTCACCTTCGATGACCTAATTCCCTCAATACTTTTTAACTTGTATAATCAATTGTTGAATAAATTGTATATTTTTTTTCTTAAAAACAATCCATGTGTTCTTGACACCAATTGGTCTTAATTATTCTGTGCAAATAAAGTATTGAGGTAAGGCCTTGAAAAGTAAATATTTTACGAGATTTTACAGTTTATGTAAAATTATGAAATTATTTCAGCTTTATAACTCGAAAAATACCTCATGAAAAATAATTTTATTATAGTGTTTTGAAAGCCTCGAGGTCAGCTACAAGAATATGTAATAAAAATAGGGATGCCATTTTAAAAATTAACTTGACCTTTAAATGACCTTCTTCACATTCACAATCGAGGTCAAATCTAATATCGCCATTCAATAGCCAGGGAAAAATAATTCAAAACTTATATCTGAAACTCTTTTTTTCAGAAAGCGCATCTCCTTCAAGATAATCCGGTGGGAAGTTAAAATGGGTCAAATTCTGTATATACACACATATTAATCGGAGCATAATAGTTTTAATAAAAATTAAATCATTCCATAGTTTGAGAATGGGTATAATTTTATTATTGAAAGTTATAACACCGATCGTCTGTATATGTATACTGTATAAAAGTACAAATATTATATATAATAAATATAATAAGAAAGTCTGAATTATATAATACATATATATTTATTTATTATATATGTATACAATAAAATTGTAAACGTACAGAAATCGATAAACAATATCGTAGCAACACGAACAAAAATTCTTTTTATATCTTTTTGATAACGAAATATAATACGTGCAAAGTATGCGCTAATAAAATTAAACATATACACATCACGCAATTTTTGGTAATATTCTGCAACATTGCAACTGCAATTGCAAGTTTAACAATACTTAGATATCTCTGCAACATTGCATTTGCAATTGCAATAATGTTGCAGCAATGTTGCTGCAAGAGTCTGTGCTTGTATGGGCTTTGATAACCTTTACGTTTTATGCAAACAAACAGTTTTTCAGTATATTTTATCTCTTGCCAAATATATATATTATTTCACTACACTTCTTTATGTACTTGTTTTCCAAATTGTTAACGGAAACATGCGAGGAATCATGAGTGTTATATGTTGTACACGAGTATCAAAAATTATAGTTTTGCACTTAGAACAATATATCATTTCCACATAAGACAAAATACCAATGTTACGAGATAGCCTATTTTCCATCTGGAATAGGATGTATTGATTGTACATACATACGCAATTGTTAATCGTGGACAAAACGAAGACATATTTCGAAATCGAAAAGGATGGTTTTCTTTGAATGTGCAGGTATATTTTTTAATTTCTATATTTTTAGTACGTAAGAACACAAAGATAATAAACCTCTTTCAAAGATTTATTGTTTGTTATAAGTTGTGTCAGATCGAGAAATCCTGGACATAGTTGTAAAGCATCCTAGTTCTGTACATTTGATCGAATATTTGATCGAAGTAGTGTGTGATGTTGTTTTGAATAGAACACCTCAATGGGATTTTATTAGAAACTTCCCGTTACTTTGTAGTGTAAAAAGATCCATTTGAAAGACTGCAAATGGACATCCTCGACAATTTGTAACTAACAATTACATATTTTTTCTTAAAAACAACTATGTGTTTTCTTTACACCAATTGATTCCTCTCATTATTCTGTGCATAAAAGTATTGAGATAAGGTCATCGAAAAGTAAATATTTTACGAGATATTTTACAGTTTATGTAAAATTAAGAAATTATTTCAAGCTTTATAACTCGGAAAATACTTCATGAAAAAATACTTTATTATAGTGTTTTGGAAAGCTCTCGAGGTCAGCTACAAGAATATGTAATAAAAAATAGGGAATGCCATTTAAAAAAATTGAGGTGACTTTCATGTAACTTTCAAATAATTCTTCAAGGTCAAACCAATGGTATCATCTTATGGGCCCCTCGAAACCAAATAACTTTTGTCTGAAAAATTTTTCTCTCCCGAGCTTGGTTTTCGAAATATTCGACTGGATGTTTTATAATGGGACACCCTGTATATAGCAAGAGTATAATAAAATAGCAATTTGTAGAAAAATATATTAATAATAAAATAATGTAATAAAATGTAATTAATAATAAAATAGTGTACTAAAATGGTAAGTATTATAGAAAATAATGATTTTAATACTGGAATATATATATATCTATGTATATATATATATATAATATATATATATATATATATAAAATGGTAAGTATTATAGAAAATAATGATTTTAATACTGGAATATATATATATCTATGTATAATAGTGGAAAAAGGAAAGAGATAATTCGCAATAATGTAAGATTGTGAATAAGTATCTATTAACGCAAAAATTATAAGATAAGAGAGTTTTTTGAATTTTAAAAATTCGCGGGACGTTACAATAGCCCTAAATCCAACAGTGTTGCATAATTTCTGTTCGTATATGTATACATATGTATAAGGAAAATAAGAACAATAATTAAAATAAGAGCATTAAAAAATAAAAACTAGAAAAATACTTTTACATTGTTCTTTTTTTACAAAAAGTAAAATTGCCATTAAATCATACGATATTCTATATACAAATAAATATCATCAATCATAGGCCTAGTTTACATCGAGCACTTGATACGCGTATCAAGTAGTATATTTGAGCTGATCAGCCAATAGCTGAATCAATGTACTAGTTATTTACTATTTGATACGCGTATCAAGTCCACGATGTAAACGTAGCCATATTTTATATACAATTATTACATTTATGTACAATTATTACATTTATACAGGATTTCTGGTAATTATTGTGCTTCTCATAAGCGGGGTGGATTAAAAGTAGAAAACTTTAAAAGTCTTGTTTTGTGAGTTTTTCAATAAATAATAAGTTATTAATTAATGAAGATCTGCGAATCAGTCCGCGTCGCGTCGTTGCAGTTCTCTGTTCATCTACCCCACTCCGTGGGTTTTCACAAGTAAAACTCACTTCACTTGCAACATGTTTCGTAAGCGGGAAGCATCAAGTATAACAGACGCGCGAATCGCGAGTTACGATTGCCATGCGTAGCAACTAGGTTAGGTTCCTCATGGTGTACGAAGCACCGTGTCGCTGATGCACGGGCAAAGGTACAGATTTGCGCCGACAAACGTAATTTTAGAACAGTGACCGGACAAGTCGGTCACGAAAGGAACATAATCGTAACATCGACGTGACAGCGTGACAGCTCGTCCGCGCGTCGAGAACGTGCCGAACGTGCGCGGTGAGGTTAAGTCATGGCGAAGTACCTGATACAGATCATCGTGATGGGCACGCAGGTTGTCGGCAAGGCGTTCGCACGCGCGTTGCGCCAGGAGATCGCAGCGAGTCAAGAGGCGGCGCGACGGGCGGGCGGTGGCAAGCAGGGAGCGCAACACGTTGCCGCCAATACCAGAACCGGTCTCACCCTGGAAGAGGCTCTTCGCATCCTGAACGTGGAACATCCCGACCAGACTGAACTGATTGAGCGAAATTACAAGCATCTCCTGGAGGTTAATGACAGATTGAAGGGTGGCTCGTTTTACCTGCAGTCCAAGATTGTCCGTGCCAAGGAACGCATTGACCAGGAAGTGGAAAATCAGAAAGGAACAAGGACACCGCCGCCAACGTCGCAGGAAGGTTCAATGAACAGTCAAGAAGCTCCCAGACAGCCATGAGACTCGGTCCTAGTCTAAATTTACTTAATCTAATTCTAGACAACTGTACATAACATTATAATAAATAGTAGACTCTGATATTGACTGGTTTCAAAGTATAATTTTTATTCAATATAGAAAGTTGTAAATATGTAATGATATTGAAAACTTTTCAAGTTTAAAATATATATGATTTTTGTGAAAGTGAAATACAATTTCTATATTGAAGGATACGACTCGCAAATTTTATGATGTTGCATCATTCTTGATAATATATGTTATTATTATATTTTTACTATTTAATATGGCATGATGAATAAATCACTATGATTGAGTATGAAGGCAAATAAAAGTAGAGATATTCATATACATGTATATATATTCAGGAGATATATTGATTCATATAACAGTCTTTCGAAGTTCTCGCTCTTATACGAGACTTTTCAGTTACAATATTCAAATTCTAGCGCTACTGTGTTAATCCAGCTGCCTTCGCATCGTCCGCATCAATTCTATTTTGTGCCTGGCGTATAATCAACCGTTCTTGATTGTGGCGTACAGACCATAAACTTGGCAGGTACTTCGGTTTCATCGTAAAAAGAAAATGTTCTCTCCACATACGTTCCAACTCGACGAGTCCACTTTCTTGCTTTTGAAAATGTTGTACCACCTGCCAAATAAAAATCAAATAGTACAAAGATTTCATAGACTTAATTATTTCATAGTTTCAAAGGAGTACCTTTAAACCATGTGGTTGATACTTGTTAGGTATCGGTTTTTGGATCAGTGCATTCTTCAGCTGCTCGTTCAGGGCGTTAAGCAGATCTGGCGTAATTTTCTGCTGTCCCGTATGCTCTAGTATGTAATTTTCATACTCTTCGCGTTGCCGTTGAGGTAATGTGAATTTGTCCTTCAAGGCTTTAACAGCCGAATGCAATTTTCGGCGGTTTTGCAAGTAGTTGTCTCGTACGTGTGTTATCGGTCCAATTAATGGTGCATCACACATGTCTGCTAACTTTCTTCTGAGCTGCAGATCATGGTTATTGCTGATTTCGTGACAAGAAGGACATAATAGTAATACATCATGAGATTGATGTGCCTTCATTACCACTGAAAAAAACATTTCAGATTATGTATACGTTAAGAGAACTATATTTTTACACATATTATATCTCTTGACACATTGTAACTTATTAATCAATGCAAATATTATTTTTATTATTATTACTAATACTTATATATTACTGATATAATATACTATTATACTTTTACAATTTAATATCACATGATGAATAAATCATTATAAAAATGCTTACATGGGAAGTACTTCCGGTATTCTCGCGGCACAACATTTTTCCTAATAAATTTCTCAGTGCATCCACAGACTACACATTGATTAAGTTTCACCTGTGTATAATATTGTCCAACTTCTCCCAATGCTCGGCCAGATGGCTCAAAATTTAATCTCACTGTATATGGATCTGTTTCCACAAGTTTTCCTAAATTTTTCGTAACATACCACTCTGCTTTCTTGCGATCGCATGTACACAATATATCTCCATCAGGCGCTTGTAAATAACAATTATGATATAAGGGTTTGATTCTTGTAGGTATCGCATTTTTACGATCGTTAATAGTGTTTTTATCTACTACTACTGATTTACTCTTGGTATTTAAAATATTAGTAATACTGTCCGCACTTGGTGATCGCTGAACCTTGAACCTTAAACACATATTTTTGTGTATTTTTCTCACATATACAAATTTTTACATATACAAATATGTAAAATTCTAAACTATAATTTAAAGAATTTATGAATTTATATACCTCGTATCGACTGTTCTAGCAGGTACACCATGAATCCGCACATTTATATCACTACTCAATATATTATATAAGTAAAATCCTAATCTCTGCCATAATGAATATTTTTCTTTTTCTTTTTGCATTATCTGCAATAAAATTCAGACTGTGAAAAATATACTTGGCGCAAGACGCTACCGCGTCTCTTGGTATGAGGAGCACAATTTAAAATTGTTTACAATTATAGATTAAGTAACATGTATAAAAAAAAGCATTTTAAATTTCTTACTTTATGATAAATGATAACAGATGCAAGCGCATCACAAGCAGCATACGCAACTTGTTCGTCGGTTAAGGTGCTAGCATCCCAGTCACCGCACCTGACTTCTATTATTTTGTCCATCTCAATGTTAAGATATTCTAAACTCATGGCAGCTAAGCTCTTCCGGCTCGGTAGATTAAGATTTTCGGCTAAGGTTCTTAAATCAAGAGTTCCATTAACTCTACATCCATAATCCTTTACAATCTTCTGTCCATCTTCAAATGAAGAGACTCCCACTTTAAGAATGTGTTTACTAGCTAATAATTCCTGAATGCATAAATATAATATTATTAAAATTCAATATTATGCACAATTGCGAATAATCTGGTTATGAACTATTCGAAAAATGTTACCTTAAGTTTAGGTGGAATGTATCCAATCTTTCCAATGCGAAACAAAGCAACTACTCCATTGAAAGTAGCCAGTTGTAACAGAGAAACGGGTCCCTCTTTTACCCATTCGCAATCAAAACCCAATATACCATCAGACAGATCACTATCAAAAAAGCAACAAATTAATAATTTTCTCTATAAGGATCATAAGTAACTTTATTGAATAAGAAATCATATAAATGTTTTTACTTTTTTAAAAAGCATATTTCATAAAGCAGATTTGAGAAACAATCATAGGAATATAAACATATATATTATATAAATATTGTTTCTCAAATCTGTTTTATGAAATATGCTTTTTAAAAAAGTAAAAACATTTATATGATTTCTTATTCAATAAAGTTACTTATGATTTATATATATATATATATATATATATATATATATGTATATATATACAATTGTAGAAAACATAAATTTATATTACAAGAAGAAAATGACAAAGGAAACAAATTAAATCAATTAATTAATTAAACTAAATTGTAACAAGATTTATTTTATTATAGGAAGAAAATTGTATTTATGTAAGATAGAAATTAAGACATGTCTTCTTTCTTTCGTATCGATTGCTAATTTTGCCAGCCAATAAGTAATAAGTAAGAAATCCAGATCTTTCTCTGAGAATCCCAAGGACACTTTATATACGTCTTTCAAATATAATGAGAACTGGTATTCGATATGGTTCTCTCCAGAAAAAAATGTAAACAGTAATTATGAAAACAGCCGTTTCCAACACGTTGTGGAAAGTCACAAGAAACGACAATGTATATCTGCCTCAGGACACACAAGATCATACATCGCTTATTGTTAGCATAAAGACTGTCATCAGCAAAATTCTTAAAGCCGATAATAACAAGAAAATTTCCTATGCGCTTACCAACGAATACGCTGTACGGCGTAATCGCATTTTTCCGGAGAGTCTGCCAGAATAATTTTATCTAATATAAGCTTAATCTCCTTTTTGTCATCAGTATCCTCATTATTATTATCATCGGTATCCTGCTTATCGCGCTTGGCTTTGCTGCTGCTATCCTTGCTGCCATCACGATTTTTTATATTTTTATACAGGTGCTTGACGCTACGAAGTACGTTATTGCGATACTTCGACGCCAAAAAGACGAGTCCCACGGTCACGCAAACGAGAAACATGTTGTTACGTGCGGGAACCATTAATCAAAGAGGGTGGGGGGAAAAACGCCTTAGAACGCGCGAAAAAAAATTCGATTTGTAAAATCAACGTTATATATACAATTCCTTCGTTATACGATCATATACATATATGCATATATACACGCGCACGAGTTACACGTTTATTTTTTTCTTTTTAGGTTACAATTCAAAAATCAAATGTCAATCGCTCGTCCGAGCGATCGAACTACCGCACGATTGTAACGATTGTCTCAGGCAACTCGGCACATCGATCGATCACAGTGATAAACTCTCAGATTTGTCTCGAAGGTATTTTATATAAAACTGACACGCAACCCGGCGATCGCGGAATCATTCGACTAGATAAATCTATGATTATCTGAAGTCGCGGTCGCTCCTGCTCGAAACGGCTCCGTATAAAACAATCATTTCGGTGACCAGCTCCGATCCCATCGAAACTTTAACGCGAATCGAGGTTCAAGGGACCCCGTAGCTGAAGGAATAACCGGCGCACGCGGCTACGGGTATCACGTACGACTAACGAACTCCCGCTCGGAACCAGCTGCGTTTAACTATCGGGTAGATTCTGCCGGTACGTTGCGGTACGATGACCTCTCTCTTTCGATTTCTCTCGTTCGATTTCCAGAGGATCGATTTCTGCAATCGAGATTAATCGTAAATTCTCGAATGAAGGAAAGCTTTATGCGGCTGCTAAAAACATGAAAACATTTTATTAAACGATCAATAGTTCACATTGTAAAATTATATTCAAGATGAATTTATTTAATAAAAATTCATTAATTTTTCTGGGAAAAAATTTTTCAAATACAAATGAAATATGTTATATATAAAACATGTTCATGTTCATGTTCAATATATAACGTTTTATATTTTTATTTTTCAGCGAGGTGGAAAAAAAATTTCATGTCAAAACAGATTTACAAAGATTATTGTATTGTGGAAAACAGCTGGAAAATGAATATATCCTTGTTCATTACAATATACAAACTTTTAACGACATTATATTGTTATGATAAAACCACAGATGGATGATGTTAAAAACAAAGTAATTTCTGATGATGATGAGAGTGCAAAGAAGAAAGTACAAGAAAAAGAGGAGGAATTGGAAGCTGCAGAGAATTTGTATTACAAAATTGGAGATGCGGTTGATTGTTATTATGAAAAGACTGGTGCTTTGTACGAAGCTGTTATAACATATATTTACAAAGAAGGAGATGAAATATTTTATAAAATATTATGGAAGTTGGATAACATAATCTCTTCTGTATCTCAAGTATATATACGACCACGCGCTCGACATTCTGTACCACTCAACAAATTATTTGTTGGTCAAAAAGTCATGATTAATCATAACATAGATCATCCTGAGAAAATTGGACTGTGGTTTAACTTTAGGATATTTGAAAACAAGCAAAAAAAGAAAGTCGAGAGTTGTTTGGGCAATTGCTTATCAATCGGTATGTATCTTTGTTCTGCTGATAATTATTGTGCTAATATATAAGACAAAATAATTATTTTTAAAAAAATTTAATTTATATCAACAATTTTTTCTTTAAACAGTGACTTCGAGGTTATTATTTGAAAAAGAGTGAAGGAAGAAGTATACACAATAGAAACACGCAAATTATTAACCGAGAGAACTATAGAAGGTGAACAGTTCATGATAAGTAACGGCAAAATTAGATCTGTGGCTCCTGACTGTGAAGAGTGCAAAGATTCTGACGATTCTGAATTAAAGTGTCGATCGTGTGGCTGTAAAGGTACAATTTCATGCGAGCGAAGAAAAGTTAGCGTTTACCCTCTCTCCATCAATTTTCGACAGACATGGCTAAGATGGCAACGTTCAGTAAAACAACATTGAGATCAAAGTGGGGTTATAAATCAAGGTAATAAAGTTAAGATATATTAATTAAATATTTAAGAATTATGGCTGAAAAGTCTCTCTTTTTACAGTGCCAAAAAATACAAACAATGTTAGTATAAAATCATAAAATGTTAGTATGTGTATTATATAATAACAAATATACTTTATATAACATACGTTAAATTGTTCTTTATTTATATTATATTGATTTATTTTTTAGATTATGTTAATTACTGAATCTGAAAAGAAATGCTTACGTTTCTTGAAGGAGAAAAAACAGATGTTTAAAGCAAAAGGACAACTCATACAGCAGGCATTAAATAATTTGGTAAGTTTATTTGTGTTGTATTATATTTTTTAATGATATAATTTATATGTATATAAAATTTATATGGTTATTATTTTCTCAAGATAATACTACAAGCAATAAGAAAATTATATTTGATGATGTTGATGAAGGACAACTAAACGGAAGAACAAGACAAAGAGAAATATGTTTAACAGTGATGATGATGATAACAATGAAAAGGATTCTCTATAGAATGAGGATTAATTTAAAGTCAAGAAAAGTAAAAAAGTAAGCGTCTAATATATTAGGTTTTGTTTCTTTTTAAAATAATACTAGTACAATTTATTTATGCAGACCACTCTTGGCAATGATGATGTGTTATTTATATGATAGTTAAACTTTTTTTCTTTTTATGGAAAAATAAAATTATACTAGATGGTTGTACTTATCATACATTTCGGCCTTAATGGAAATAACTCCTAACTGAATTATCGTAAACACCCTATATTTTCCTTGCCTGCACAAATGTTAAGGTACATACAATTTCATGCGAGCGAAGAAAAGCTAGCGTTTATCCCCACTCCACCGCAAAGCAAAGCAGCGTTAAAACGCTGTTCGCTTTCGCCTCCTATTGGCTGCGTTCCGATATTCACTGCCAGTACTGAAAATCTATAGTTTGCATCACTTACACTACAGATTTTCAGTACTGGCGGTAAATATCGGAACGCAGCCTATATCTCTGTGATATATTTTGTAAAAATAAAAATGAGTTAGTAGTCAGTACATCGGATTATACACACGTATAGTGGAAATTACAGTTGTAGCAGAGGTTAGAAGACGACACATAACTATAGCTATAATGCTTTCCTTAAGAAAAAAAAAATCAAATATCGAAAGAAAAAGTTTTGGGTAGTATCCATTTTCAAAAATCGTAATGAACAGTTTTTTCTTTGCTTCATGTATTTTACTCATCAAATAAATTATATATAAATACTTTATTTGCATATTTTTGTTTTACTTCATATTCATAGTATTCATTTTCAGTTGAATCATATCGTATCATTAATCCCTTCCTACAAATACTTTGTCATTAAATATCAAAAGTAACAATTGCAAACTCTTGTTCATCTAAATATTCTTACTTAGTGGGTTTCTCTTGATTTTTTACAATAAATGGCATTCTTAAAATGTCTTCTAAAATATCCAGCTGTTTTTCTATCTCTTTCTGCAAATTACACTCATCTGTATCATCAACAATTTTACTTTCCTCAGTCTGACAATTGTCTTCCATAAAACGATCATCTAAAGCATGTGACGACTACGTGGCGCAGAGAGATGACGCTGTTCTAACGATTCCGAGATCCGAGTTCGAGACCACCTGAGTGGTTTTATTAGAAGGAAAAGAAATTTCTTTCCGCAGGGGGGATTGTGAATCAATCATTCGCACAATCCTTTGGGTTTAACGAACCCACGGACCCGAGTTGCATTAGTAGTAAGCCAGAAGTAGGACATCCAGGGGGTTTAAAAGCTATCACACACAGTTTCCATAACATAGCCATAAGTAACGCCGTCATTAGGAAGACTGAAGAATGTTATCTTGAACTATCCGTAACTGTAAGAAATGCTTCTCTGTTTCTTACACCGAAATCCCGCATACTAACTCGCTTTGGAAACCAAAAAGAATGCAGTCACGAGCTACCAACTTTATACAAAATTGAATATATTTGGATTCAAATAACTCCAAGCTCACGTACACCAGCAAGATCTACAACAATTAAAACCATTAACCAAACTTACCTGCAATTATTTAACTCCCGGACTATCCGTAACTGTAAGAAATGCTTCTCTGTTTCTTACACCGAAATCCCGCATACTAACTCGCTTTGGAAACCAAAAAGAATGCAGTCACGAGCTACCAACTTTATACAAAATTGAATATATTTGGATTCAAATAACCCCAAGCTCACGTACACCAGCAAGATCTACAACAATTAAAACCATCTTGCCGTTAATGGTATCTATTCTCCTACTAATATTGAAACATTAAGAGATATGCGCATAGGCAAAAGTAAACATAACATTAGAGTAATCTTTAAACGAAAGAAGATTTCTCAATTCCCCAAATCCCCCAACTCCCAAATCCCAAAGATCAAAGACCATGCCTGGAAACACCAGGTGTGTACAAAATGCGCTTGCGAAAAAGAGAATACATAGAAGAAACCGGGAGGAAGATCAGTACACGGATCAAGGAACACCAGCGGTGTGCCAAATACAACCACTTTTCTCAATCAACCTTAGCTGAACACTGGATGGAGACTGAACATTTCGTGCAGTACGATAAATCTACCATACTGGCCCCTTCACAAAGCTATTTCGCCAGAAAATATCGGGAAGGTCTGGAAATTTTGAAACATCCTGACAACCTCAACCTAGAGATCTCGATAGAGAAGCGACAACGATGATCGATACGTGCGATATATCGCAAAAGGCAGCCATGTTAGTTCCACACAATAAAGGCCATCGCACACAACTTCCATAACCGTAAGCATAAGACATAACGTAAGAATTAGCCAATGAATGAGCGTATAGGTCAAGGTTCCATTGGTCTATACGCTCATTCATTGGCTAATTCTTACGTTACGTCTTATGCTTACAGTTATGGAAGTTGTGTGCGATGGCCTTAAAGCCGACGGCACGTAATCACTGAACTATATATATACTGGAAGAGGCACTGGCATAGACAGCCCATGAACGGAAAACGTGCCAGAGACAGATAGATTTCAGGGGCAAGCTGTCTCACTCTTTTCGTCATTGCGCCTGCGCAGAACGATACTGTACAGTCGATGTTAAAAGTTTATTAAAGTCATTCAGGTGACAGTGATTGAGTGAAGAGAAATTTTTCTTTGCTTACTAGCATAAACTTTTGGATTTGACTGTACAACAAAGACAGGCTGCCCCGGAATCTTCTCTCTTTGTTAGCACGCTTCAGACAACCCAGTGCCTCTTCCAGTATATATATAGTTCAGTGCACGTAATAAGCACGAGAGTGAGAGAGAGCGAAAGACGCTCGCTTTCTCTCGCTCTCATGCGTCTTGGTCATGTGATTCAGAGAGCCAATCAAACCGAACCCCTCGTTGTCGCTTCTCTATTTATATCGAGATCTCTACCTCAACCGTGACAAAGGTCTTCAAGTAAATTCTATTTGGCATACCGTCCTTCCGGGTTTTTAATTGACCAGCAGATCAATTAAAACATTCTGATTGGCTGACCAAATCAACACCCCCCCTCTCCCTAACAGGAACAAAGAGGGTATACAAGGACTACCGCAACCGAAGAGAGCTCAGAATCGGAGCTCCTGGCCCTGATGCAAGCTGCAATTTGCGAAACGTCGGCAAAGTGCCCAACACGTGGCATCTATCCGGAAACCCTCTCGGTTAACGAGATCATATTATGTTTCCTGCGGAAAAACCAGTTTTGTTGAAATCAATTGCTGGATTCACACTGCATCCGACGCGCGTAGCACATGGCACGTGGAATAACCGGTCACACTATTGTATTTATGTAAATAAAACTATTGGAGATGACTCCGTCGTAAGTCTTAGGCTGAAATCACATGGTACGGAATAGAAGTACGGAATAGAGAATGCGTCATAGAAACAGCCAATCAGAGCTTTCCAGAAAATGTCGTAGTACTACGACAAAGCACAAATGATTGCGCTGCTTAGGGCTCCTGTCTACTCACTGCAGCCATTTCGGATTGATGTCAGAAGCGGGAGAACAAAGTAGTCTTCTTTTTGTTTCGATAATCAATAAATGGCTGCGTTCAGTAGACAGGCAGATCAGTGAGCGCTTAGTGATTTTTTTATTTAATTGGTTTCTACACTTAGATCCAACGAAGATCTAAATGCAAGAACCACGGACTCAGGAATAGGGCCCGAGCACAGACCATTGCATAACGCATAACGCATATGCATAAGAAATTTGATTGGTCCGTTAGCATGTGCATAAGGAATTCGACCAATCGAATTTCTTATGCATATGTATTATGCATTATGCAAAAGTCTGTGTTCCCCGCTATAGAGGGACGGAGCACAAGTACCGGTGGTGCACGTTTGCGGCGGGGGGGGGCCGCTATATTCGTTTAGTAATCACCACACATAGAACTCACTATTTACATACGTGTGAGAAATGAAAGTCAGATCCTGCGCACAATAAACAAAATAGAAATAGGAATAATTATTAAATATTAGAAATAAGAAATTGGAATTATTTATTTTAAAAATAAAAAGAATAGAATAAATTAATGTGTGAATTAAGAAATAAGAATTGGAACTAATTAATATATTTTATTCTCTTGTTAGATGTAAAATAATTTCTCTTTTCAATATTAAATATTTATTGCTATTTCTAATATTTTGTCTATTGTATGCAGAGTCTCAGAGTAATAAAAGTTAAAGTATTTATTTTATAAAAAATGTCAAAAACGGAAAAATAAAATGTCTATTAAAATGTAAAAACTAAACACATTATAATAAAGTTTCAAAATAAATAAAACAAAATTAAAAAAAAAATATTTTTTTACATTTACTAGTTACACACACATAAACTAGTTCATAGTATTATTTTTTTTCTTGAAAAGAACGTTTTGGAACTTAATCTAAATAATAAGATGAACTTCTTACCTATGTAAACTAATTTTTAAATTTTGCTCTAATTTTTTTTGAAGTTCGTTTTTCCTTTCATTTTTTTCATTTGTCATGGAGCAGCCTGGTACTATACATCTAAACATTTTTTATAAAATTTATAGTACAACAATAATAAAACATAAAATCACCGCCTAACCTCTATACGCTTGTCACTCATTATGTCTCATAGCACCACTACACGAGTGTAACCATGTCACAGACACAGGATCTCTGTGTGAGAATCGCTACATCAATATGACGGAAAGCAGTCCCCCCATATATGTAATACTCCTATATTGCTAGTAGAGCTTCGAGGACGGTGCAAACACTACGGCGCAGACATATATGAGCCTCTCTTTCTTCTCGAGTATTACAGCTTTGTGCGCATGCGTTGGTTTTTCTTAGACGACCAATGGAATGCCGTACAAATCAAAAGCGCGTATAAACGATTGTTGGTTAGACATCAACTTAGAGAATTTGATAACGGAAATTGTCTTTTTGATAGCGTAAACATATTACACGTTAGTTCTAATGTCAAGAATATTAAATGCCCGATTGGTGAAATACATTGTTTACGCAAATCCATTAACGCATTAGAAGAGGAGGGGATTAACAACCGCCCCAGCGACGCTTTACCGCATGCGCATAGCGCTGCAGAACTCCAGAAGAAAGAGAAACGAATATACGTCTGCACCGTAGTATTTCCACCTCTTCCACTCATTGCTCAGATAGGATACTAGCAATATAGGAGTATTACATATATGAGTCCCCCCCGCACGCTTGAGTTACCATCCCCTCTCGGCTAAACTAGGACTTTAGACTCGGTCCCTCTATTTCTTAGTCCGTGGCAAGAACCAATTATATATGTCAAGTTAAATTATGTCTAAGGACGAAAACAAGCTGCTGAATTGAAATAAATATTTCATATATCAAACCATAATATTTCACATCGTGAATTATAAATTGGGAATCTTTAGTTTTAACACTACATTCTAACACTTATTTTAAGGTTGCATTCCAAAATGTCTTATTTGAGGAAACTTTTACTCAATTTCTATAGTATATGTGACGTGAGCTATAGAGTATTGAATAAAATTTTCCTCAAATAAGATGTTTTAAAATGCAACCTAAGTATACAAATATTGCACTAAAATAACAAAAAACGACGTATATTGCAAGAATAATTTAGCATTTTGTCGTATCAAAAAGCATTCGTTCGGTACATACAGTTATATTTTATACTGATATATGAGATATATAGAATTTTTGTTTCCATCGTTAAATTGTATCCACTGTCAATGCGGACTTGACGATCGAGTCAATAGGAGCCTTAAGGTAATTATGAAATACAATGCAATATATGTTTAATATGTAAATAAAATCGAATAAAAATACACAAAATAGATTTTGTTATATTTAACTTTCCTATATTTTTATGAAAAATGATATTCTATCTACATTGTAACTTCTATGAAAAATAAATGCAAGATATTGATCATTATATTATTGCACATGATAATTGTGCACGTTATGTTATGTAAAATTATGTGAAATAAGGTATGTCTAGATTCAGCAAATAATCTAATATAAAATGTTTTTAAAGCTTATGTAATAAACTTGTAAAAAATACTTTTTCATATTATTTTAACATTTGCTTCAAGTATTTAAATAAATTGAAGAATTTAAACAAGTTTACTTATACAAGTTTTTTCAGTTTATTTAATAATAAAGTAATTTTTGATTATATATAATTATTCAGTCATATATAATAAATTTTATATAATTAGATTATTTGTCTGTATATAGAAATAAGCAATTAGAATTAATGAATATTGTTAAATTAGGTATTATTTGCATGTCATCAAGATGGCGATAAAATAAAAGCATCGATTTTACTGTCAAAATAGAATAAATAAAAATAAATAATTTAAAAAAGAACATTTTTTTTACAGATATGTGAACAATCGAACATTATTGAGTTCAATACAGTTTACAATTCTGTAGTCTGAGGTAGACTTTCATCGTCGCTTAATACAATATTATCATTTAAGAGAATTAAATTGTAATTTAATTTACTTCCAAAATCATCATCGATATATATATCCTCAATCTATATATTGTATATCTATATATTGTATATATTGTATATCAATCTGTATATTGACTGCCTTACTGTATGTTCTGTAACAAATATTGAGAATAATTTATTTTATTAGAAAACATAAGTTAAAAATAAAATTAGTAGTAACAAATCTTATATAGATCCTATTTTCATTTATTTACCTTTTTACATATAGTCCTTGGAGTATATACCATTGTCAAATTATTCAGTCTTGCGGGTAGAGAACGCCTTCTTGGCGAATCTTTTATTACAGTTCCATTTGAAGTAGTATATACATTAACATACTCTCTTTCATTTACTTTAATTTTTTGCGGAGTCCTATGTGTAAAGGATATCTTATCTTAATTTGTTTCATGTGAGTTCATTGATTGTTGAGTTTGCGCTGATGTTTCAGTTTTAATTGATGTTTTTGTAGGCGTGGAATTAAATTTGGCTGTTTATGAAAGCTTGATTGAAGATTTGTTCGTGTTTTGCGGCAGTTTCGTTAGCTTTTTCATTTTTAATTTCATCTATCCCCAGAAAACTCTCGTTGCCAGATGTCGACCTTTCGATAACCTTGATTTCTTGATTATTATATTTCGTCCCACATAGATCTTTAAATACAGCTTCGCATTCTTGTATATTATTCAGATCGAGTTTAGAATTATAAATTTTAAAAGGTGTTGTTGAGTATACTATTTCTGTGACACGATCGAAGGCATTCTTCAGATTTTGTATAGAATTATTTGAAGTAGTTAAAACCTTTGTGGACACACTACTACTTATGTCTTTTAGTGACCCTTTGTTATCTTCAGTACAATTACCTTTGATGACAAAAGATAATAATTTATACTAGTAATGAAGTTATAAAATGCATAAATAAAACAAATTTTATATTAATATTTTGGAAAATAATCTCTTTTTACCTTCCTTTGCAATCTCAATTGTATATGTGGCATCAGTATTTTTTGTGGTATGGTGTATTGTACTTTATCATCATCAGGTATTACAAATTGTTATTACAAATTGTTTGCGATTTTAAGAAATTCTAAAAGTATAAAATAATATTATTAAAATATACATACGAGTT
Organism: Crematogaster levior; assembly: GCA_901521435.1. Classification (NCBI taxonomy): domain Eukaryota; kingdom Metazoa; phylum Arthropoda; class Insecta; order Hymenoptera; family Formicidae; genus Crematogaster; species Crematogaster levior. The sequence continues at coordinate 1,043,391 of CABEGB010001402.1, read as the reverse complement.
TTTAATAGTATAAAAAACGTATGTTAAATTAATATTAATAATATAAATAATATTGTATATACTTCAGTGTGTTTTTTAGTATTGTGTCCCATTCGTGATAAACAAATTTCCTTTTCTCTTCTCCATAATGTTGATTTATAAAAGCTTTTGGTATCAGAATGCAAAACCTGAGGTTGCAATATTGCATGTTTAATGCTGGGAGGCACGTCCATGTACGGTGCCTACAGGCATGTGTATGAACAAAATATTAAAAAGATTGTAAAAATGTTCATATTTTATATACATATTCATTATATTTCCATATCATAAAAAAATGGTTTAGAAAAATTGATTTATCTAACAAAATTTCATTCAAAAAGTAAATAAACCTTTCGCCGTGGTGTATATGACGATTTTGAAATAGTTCCACTATATTCACTGGGTGACTTATTGTATCTAGGTTCTATAGCGGTTGTATGACTAGCTGGTTTACATTGTACATAATCGGGACTCTTTTCTTGTGATAATAATGAGCTTGTAGCTTTTGGACCTGATATATAAAATTATAATCATTTAATTAAAATGCTGGATTTTGAGACATACAGAATAATAATAATATATTTAATTATATATATAATTAAAGGAATTTAAATTTTTATATGTATTTGACATATTCTTCTTGATTGTTTAAAAAAAATTATCGACATTTTGATAATTTCTATATCAATCTCATTAAGATGTAACGTTACATAACTAACTTTAATTATCATTATATAAAAATGTTATATACATTTGTATATTATTAATTTTACTTACTTGGGGTTAAGTAAGAAAAGGACATCGAGTCGTTCCCAAAGAAGAAATCTTCCCTTCTAGCTCTATCAGTTTTTTCAATCGTTTTATATTAGCTCATGCATTATTTTTTTCATCAAGGTCTTGCACTGTATTTGAAATTTCTGCACACCGAGTACAAGGAGTGGTAGTCTTTACTTTGATCATGGGACTCACAATACTATCATTAATTACAAATGCAGTCATCTTTTTGATATTTTTGGAATCCAAGTCCTCATTGCATTGCTCTTTCTTAGATTTGAGAAGTTGGTTGGATGTGGATCTTTTCTCCGTCGTATGATGACACGATTGTTCGACAAACGGTTTTTTATCAACATTTTTTTTGTGATATAAGAGACGTCTTTTGACTCAATGTGTCATTATACAAAAAATCATTATTATTTTCATTTACATTTATAAACGTATGATTCTTCTCTTCTTCCTCATATATCATCTTAAAACATTAAAAGATTGTAAATAACAACACTAGAATTATTCTTATTTTAAAACATTTAAAAAATTGTAAATAACGACGCGTCTTAGTAAATGATTGCACGAAGAATCAATAACAGATGGTGCGCAAATTCTAAAAAAATTTACTGCTCATGTAAATTTACCAGCAGCCTATGAAGTTTTCTTCCTATTTTATCCATGTCCAACGTTATTTTCGTCTCGTCAGGATGCAATCCAGCTTCTAGTAAGTTACGGATCGATAGGACATTCTGTAAGTTTATAATAACATTTCGTTTATAATAACATCTCGTTTTCACATCATATGCTGTCGTTCTACATTTGATTGGTCATATCCGCTCCACGGTACACTTCCTATGGAATATTAAACAATAATCATTGCCAAATTGCCTTCAATTGTGTCTTTATGATGCAATAAATGCAATTTCCATATTTTATTATAAAAATATTATAATTACTTTTTAATTAAAAAACAAGAAACTATATTAATACTATATTAATAACTTGCCTGTGCACATTTCCCAGAGTAATAGCATTAAGCAGTAAACATCGATTTTTTTATTGGGATGTTGCCCATAACATATTGCTGGTGCTTGCCATTTAAAGTTTTCCAATCGCAAATATCTTTCGTAATCGCGTTCCACATAAACCTAAAAATAAAAGAAATAACATAAATATTATATAAAAGAAAATTAAAAAAAACAAATTTTGTATTGAATTATCACAACATTCTCTCTCTGTATTAAATAAGGGATAAATTTAATTAGAAAAATGCAATGGAAAAACTGTAAAGATGAGAGATAGAAAAATTGTAATTAATATTTAGATTATAAATTAGTCGTATAAAATATAGTAAGTTAACATTTTTATCTTTTGTCTTTTATTTATCTTTGCGATAAGATTTTTTCAATGACCTCTCTCTTTCGATTTCTCTCGTTCGATTTCCAGAGGATCGATTTCTGCAATCGAGATTAATCGTAAATTCTCGAATGAAGGAAAGCTTTATGCGGCTGCTAAAAACATGAAAACATTTTATTAAACGATCAATAGTTCACATTGTAAAATTATATTCAAGATGAATTTATTTAATAAAAATTCATTAATTTTTCTGGGAAAAAATTTTTCAAATACAAATGAAATATGTTATATATAAAACATGTTCATATATTTTTTCTTTGTATTATCTCTATTTGTGTGTGTTGTGTGTAAGAAAATAATAAGAATATTTGAAAAATAATTAGAAAAATTAACTGTAGCATTTTTTACAAAAAGTAAAATTATTATTAGATTAATATTTTATATATAATTATTAAATATAATATATGCAATATTATATATATAATCATATTTTATATATAATTATTATTATACATTAGTATACAAGAAATATTATTATACAAGAAAAAACCTATACAGACATATATGTATAATTATTTTATATATACAGTTTTAAATGGCATTCCTATTTTTTATTACATATTCTTGTAGCTTATCTCGAGAGCTTTCCAAAACACTATAATAAAGTATTTTTTTATTAAGTATTTTCCGAGTTATAAGGGTTGAAATAATTTCTTAATTTTACATAAACTATAAAATATCTCGTAAAATATTCACCTTTTGATGACCTTACCTCAATATGTGAATAATCTTCTCTTCGCCAGTGATATCAAAACTCAGGAAATAAGGTAATAATTGACGTGCAAACTGGCAGTTGATACATTTATTAAAGATCACAACGTTTCGACCATAAGATTTGGTCCTTTTCAAGTGTATCTGTCAATATAATAAAAGAAGGAAACAATACAATAAAGATGTGTTACTAATATATAAAGATTATCAAGATTATTACTTACAAATTCTAGCGTGTGACACGGGAATTACATTATAATATAAAATTAGAGAGTAAGATGTTAAAAATGTCTAGCAATTCAATACGCGTCAACTGTTCATGGCAGTTAAAAACAGACTAAATAATTAGATATGAAAATTGTTAAAGGAGTCATAACATAAAAATAAACAAAAGCGGTACAGGGGGGCGTGCTATCAGCTGTGACGCAACAATGCTGAATAATAAGTGACGTGAAATTTCGCATAGTCGTAGAGAATTATACAATGTCAATGAGACGGTCATATAACGCTGACAAATTTTCCGTGTCTCTCTGTAGATTTATCGCAGAACCGCATTTCTTTATGAAAACCATTTCGGCAATTTCACGCTTTTTTGTGTGATTTTCCTTATAAAGAATTTCAGGATTTTTCCAGTCGAATTCATGGGAATGAGACACCCGATGACTACTGACTACTGAATGATTGGAAGGGTGTTTTTTAATATCATAACTATGTTCTTTTATTCGAGTACCTAGATGTCTTTTGGTTTGACCGATATAGCATGCATTGCAATTAGAGCAATCCAACTTATAGACTAATTCAGTCTGTTTGGCAGCATCGAGTGTGTCCTTACCATTTTTTATAATCGAATTTAATTTGTTGGAAACAGTGAATATGACGTTTAAATTGGTGTTTCGTATTGTGCGTTCAATGTTCTCACCCAAGTTTTTGGTATATGGGATGAGGATGCAGTTTCTACAATCAAAGGTATTGTGATTGATACCTCAATACTTTTATGCACAGAATGATGAGAGGAATCAATTGGTGTAAAGAAAACACATAGTTGTTGTTAACAAAAAGTATGTAATTGTTAGTTACAAATTGCATATTTTTTATTAAAAACAACTATGTGTTTTCTTTACACCAATTGATTCCTCTCATCATTCTGTGCATAAAAGTATTGAGGTAAGGTCATCGAAAAGTGAATATTTTACGAGATATTTTATAGTTTATGTAAAATTAAGAAATTATTTCAACCCTTATAACTCGGAAAATACTTAATAAAAAAATACTTTATTATAATGTTTTGGAAAGCTCTCGAGATAAGCTACAAGAATATGTAATAAAAAATAGGGAATGCCATTTAAAAAAATTGAGGTAATTTTTATGTGACTTTCAAATAATTCTTCAAGGTCAAACCAATGGTACCATCTTATGGCCCCCTCGAAACCAAACAACTTTTGTTTAAAAAATTTTTCTCTCACGGGTTTGGTTTCCGAAATATTCAGCTGTTAAGAGTTATGTGGGCCACCCTGTATATATATATATATGTATTATTTATTTATTTTTTTATTATTTTTTCACAGAACAATTCTGGCTTCTGATTAGTCATGGCAGTCTTCCGCGCGCGGAATTGCGCGCTGATGTGGCAAAGCTCTGATTGGCTATTTCTATGACGCACTCTCTATTCCGTAATATGTGAGGTTTGTTCGCGTCGCTTGCCCCAACATGCTCCTACTCGCTCCAATACGCTCCAAACTATAGTATTACGTTACGTATACTATAGATTGGATCGTATTGGAGTGAGTAGGAGCATATTGGGGTATTGCGACGCGAACAAACCCGTGATTTCAGCCTACGAATTGAGTGTGTGATTGGTCGCGTTCAGCAGCATCAGTGATCAGTGAGCGGTCAGTGATTATTGGTCCTTTCTATTAGATCCCGAAATCTAGACCAATCATGTTGACACATTAAAAAGAATTACTCAACAGTTGTACAACAGTTGCGTCTGCTGAACGCGACCATTGGCTGTTTCTATGACGGACACTCTATCCCACACATATATGTAATACTCCTACATATATGTAATACTCCTTGGCCGGTATTCATAGTCGGGTCTTAAATTTAAGATCGTCTTAAGTTTATCTTTAGATGCTGTACGAATCAGTTCATTGGCTACGGAGTATCTGAAGATAAACTTAAGACGGTCTTAATTATAAGACCCGACTATGAATACCGGCCCTATATTGCTAACTCCGTGGGTTTGTTCGCGTCGCAATACCCCAATATGCTCCTACTCACTCCAATACGCTCCAATCTATAGTATACGTAACGTAATACTATAGTTTGGAGCGTATTGGAGCGAGTAGGAGCATGTTGGGGCAAGCGACGCGAACAAACCTCGTATCTTCACAATGAGGGGTTTGTTCGCGTCGCAATACCCCAATATGCTCCTACTCACTCCAATACGCTCCAATCTATAGTATACGTAACGTAATACTATAGTTTGGAGCGTATTGGAGCGAGTAGGAGCATGTTGGGGCAAGCGACGCGAACAAACCTGAGAGGATTGAGCCCCATAAAAGAGAGACGCACTAATTCCAAATATGAACATAGACGGTCAAGTCTATTGAGTGAGTGTGAGCGAGAGGTTAAGAGAAAACATAGACTACGTTTACACGACAGCCTAAAGCCGATTTAATAACTACCGTAGTTAGAGAATTCTTGCATTCAATTGGTATATTCTTTTAGATCTAAAAAAATTTACCAATTGGATGCAAGAATTCATTAACTACGGTAGTTACTAAATCAGCTTTAGACTGTCGTGTAAACGTAGTCATTATTTGGTCGCGTCTGCCTAACGCTGTTAGCGCATGCGCACAAAGCAGCTGAACCGTGCGCGAGAGAGAGACTATTATACGTCTGTACCGTAATGTTTGACCCTGAGATCGGCACTCTTCTAGCAATATAGTAGTATTACATATATGAGCAACTCATTGATTTCATTGGTTGAAATCGTTGAGTTTACGTGAAACTTTTTACGTGAAAAATTACATAATCGATATTCTGAACGCGTTTCATGAATTTTGCTCCTATTGTAGATCCGGTCTAAAGGCACCTTCGGACAGAACGAGATGAGCGATGAGCGATGTCCAATGAGAGCTCTGCGTTTCACTACGTCACATCGTAATGCAGAGCTCTCATTGAATATCGTACATCGCTCATCGCTCATCGCGTTCTGTCTGGAGAGGCCTTAACGCTTCGCTTTGTATACCGATTGATGCTTTCGCGTTTGGTAGTCCCTGACGTTCCTGTCTGCATTGCTCGTGAACTTTCCTGTGTGTGTTTGGTGCGCAACGTTAATTTCGAGACAAGACTCGAATTTCGCTTGTAGGTTATGAGCGGTATTTGTATATAATTCCGAAGGTGATGAGATAACGTTCGTGAGACCCTCGTCGTGTTATAATGATAACCTGTGTGGCCAACGGCTGTCTTTCTACTCAAAATACGAGAATAGGTGGCAACCTGATCAAGTTTTTCTCTTTTCCGGATGACGATCAGTGAGTAATCTTTTTACTGTAACGATCAACGTAATTGGTGACTACTAAAGTTTCATTATTGAATATTAGGAGAAAAAATGAATGGCTTCACAACTGCGACTTAGTGCCCAGTAACAAAAAACCATTGTACCTTTGTGAGCTTCACTTTGAGAAGGTCCACTTTACCACATCCAGAGATTTGAAGTCTAGTGCTATTCCTACTCTGTTTAATAGAATAAAAGGTTTGTAAGCTGAAAATATACAAAAATTCTGAATCTTTCTATGAAAATATCGTATATTGTTCAGATGATTATTATTTTCGATAATCTGATATTTTTCACAAATGTCTAAATTTGAAATACAGACTTTTTTTGTAAAATATATTAATAATTTTATTTGCAGTAGTAACAACTTTTGTTAAATTTTAGTTTCTAAGTAATTATTTAATTTAACAATAAAAATATCTAGTAACATATTACGAAATGTATTAGTTCATGAGCTATGATCTGAGTTCAATTTTGACAAAAAGTCATTAATTTTTATTCAATTGCCTTTTGGAAGGAAGAAGTAATCCATCAAGAGTATCTTGCCTTGTATATCTCTATTAGAAAGCTGTTCAAAATTGGCGTTAAATTATAGATTCTATGTATCTGACGATATATAAGACCTAAAATAAATATGTTCCACTTAGTGCTTGTAACACTCATGAACATTATTTTCATGTTCATTCTTTAACATTTACTAAACAACAAGGATGAAATAATTCAAGAGCGTTGCAAGTTCTAGGTGAAATGTATCCAATTTAACACCAATGGTATTTACATTGGATATATGCAAAGAGATCACAATTCTCAAAATTGAGCAAAATAATTAAGAAGTGATAAAATAAAATTGGCAAAGTAAAATTGTTCAAGCTCATACATGTCAAATAATGTGTGAAAATCAAGGGCTGATGAAGCCTTGCAAGCAAGTGAATATTAAGAATATTAAGAATATCTGAATATTAAGAAATTCAAGTAAATTGTTTGTTTGTTCATTAGCCCTTGATCTTTACACATTAAGAAATATTGGTTCATAAATGTAGATTACAGATAGTTTCAAAGCTATATTTTTCTTTATTCTTTATTCTTATAATAATTTTTTTACGATTTCTACCATCTTGTAATAATGTACGTTTGTATCTCTTTGTGGATTCACCAGAACAAAGAAGAGAGAATATATCACAGACAATACCATCAAAACAAAAGAAGTTAGACGAACATTCGCATGCTTTAGTGACACCACCACAGAGTCCATCCATGCAGGATAATGTAAGCTTATTTTTCATTTAACGACAGTCATATATATTCACATAACATTAATAAATCATTTTTCTTTTACATTGCAGATTGAAGATTTGTTTAGTAGAAGTAAAGCAGATATATCAATGGATCATGTGTTAGCTGTAAATGGTTCTACCATATCGACAGGCATAACACATGAGAATTCTCAGAAGACATATCGTTTGATAATACAGATTGATAAAATACGAGGTAAACCAGGTCCGAAGTGTAAAAAGGTACCGTCTTTGATAAAATCTAATAATGACACGAAGGACATAAAGACGAATGAAAGCGAAACAAGAAAGAAACTTTGCACTAAAAAACCCTGTGCTAAGGGTAGCTGCAAGCTGAAAAAATGCACATATAAATCAAAATTAGCATTTCAATGTGAATTGTGCGATAAATACTATTTTGCCAAGAAGGAAGAAACTAAGAGTTATTCTTGCATTAAATGTTCCAAAACTTTCTCTAATCTACAATTGTTATATACACACATCAGAAAACATTTTATATGCAATATCTGTTTAACAGAATGTAGCTCTCAAGTGACGTTTGACAAACATGCGAGATTGCACGTTAGTACTGATCCACTGTATCCATACAAATGTCACCAATGTCTCAAGATATTTGATGTAAAAGATGGCGTTAAGCAGCATTGCCTGCTAGAACATCCTAAGATAGGTCTACAAAACGCTGTTATTCAAGTTACTTCACCTTCTATAACTACAATAGTCCCTCAACAAAGCGATTATTTATGCGTGAACTGCAATATTAGTTTTACAAGCGAACAAGCTTACAGGTAAGCTTACATTTCTAGAAAGAATATAATTCTTTAAGAAAATTTTATTGTAAATATTATATATGTTTCTAAAGCATAAAATGTGTTTATATACAAATATACAAAATAGTACAAATTACTAATTATTGAACACACAATAGTGTAATGATAAATAACAATTGAGATTTTACTTTACGAAATACATGTATCTTTTTTATACATTTTTGTCTAACACTACAAATATTACAGGACTCACATGAATTCTCATGGAAAGAAAGAGAGCTTTACATGTAACATTAGTGAGGCTAACAAGATAATACCTGTACCGAATCCTTTAACCGGGAGTCAAATAGGTATTCTTCAAGCAGTAAAGTTTAGTTGTCGAGTGTGCTCTAAACAGTTTGACAACGTTGGAGAAGTTGACTTGCATACAAGGACTCATTTGGAGGTCTCACCTGGGGAAGATCTCAAATGTAATATATGTAAGAAGCTTTTCAAAAGCAATGCGGCATTCAGCGAACATTTAAAACATCATTTGTCACGCGCATATCCGTGTCCCATTTGTTCGAAAGCTTTTATTAATAAAACTACTTTGAACATACACTTAAAAACGCATCCTGCGCCGTTGCAGTAATACGATTTCATTTTATCATGTATATTTTTTGTAAACGCATTCTTCAAAAAGCTCTGATATGAGATACAATACAATAAAGAATAATTATCAATTTGTATGTCATTTATGTGTAAGACTTACATTGAATTTTAATGATAGTGCAACGTTACGGAAATTTACACTTAACTGTTTTCTTCTCAAATATTAAATCCAGTAATCACAAATGCAAATAGAATTCTTTTACTTTTTTAAATCAAATTATTAATTTATACTTACGTATTGTTTTCTTCATGACAAGGAATTTTTATTAACTTATACATCATTTTTTTAGAATATAATTGCCATGTATGAAAAAGTTTTTAGGAGTTTTGTTTCATATAGATTGTGTATGGTGAATAAATTTTCGTGATAAAATTTTACGTTTTTCAACTATAAATTTGAAATATGATTGATTATAGAAAGGCTACCAGAAAGAGGAAATGTAGAAAATACGTATTCTTGTAAACATTAAGTTTGAGATGAACATTACATTTTTTGTTTACAATTTCTATATTAATTAGTTACTGTATTGATATTTTTTAAAGTGCCCATATTGTATGCATACATTTTATATGAAATAAAATTTTAAAGCATATGTGTATTATTCTATTCAGGAAATAAATAAATAAATATTACTATGTTTGTACTCATTGATATTTCCAAACATAATTGAAAATATCACACGTGAAAAATTTAAGAAATATCACATAATAAAAATTTTTGTTACTTGTTAAAAATTAATTTGCTCTTTTTTGATATTTATTTGCTTTATTTATATTTATTCCTTTACATACTAACTTTTTAAAAGAATGATTAATACTTATATTGCAAACATTTTTAGCAGTTCTTTCGTTAAGTTCTTTCCGATTGATCCCCCCCCCCCTTTTTTTTTTTTTTTTGAAGAATGAAAGAGAAGCAATTTTTACTATTTAAATTTTCGAAATAATGAAATAAAGTAAAAGTAAATGATGAAAAAAACTGAAATATTATGTTAGTAATTTTATTTTTTTATTTTATTTTATTTTTTGTATGGGATTTGTAATTATAAGGAATGTGGTATAAAGGAACTCTTTTCTTGAAATTGAATTCAAGATAATACATAATCAGAAATTAAAAACTTAGATTTGGATTAGATTTCTTAATCTTGATACATTCTTCAAACTTTTTTCTCGACACAAAAGGGTTTTCAGTTTTTTTCTAAAAACAGTAGAAAGCTACTCGTTTCAAAAGCGACTTCTAATTATTCACATTAGCGGTCGCGTGTTGCGGATTGAATTATTCGCCTATTTCTCGCAGGATATCGGTCCAGAGTGACAAGTGCAAGTGATAGACTCGGAGGAGATTGTGAAGAGGGACACGACCGCGGATGAATGAACGAATGGACGAGCGAACGAATGGCGATAATAGCGTCCTTTGAGACGCCGCGATGCTCTCGTGAGACGCGCGCAGAATGATCCCGATTTTTACAAACGAAAGGAAAACGTCCAGAAGTCACCGGCAGCGCGTAAGGGGCACCTGGGGAAGGAGGGAAACCGCCCCCGGTGACTTGGACCCAAAAGGTGCCGACGACGGCAACCCGCTGCGGAACAATCGCGCCGATGTTCACGGGTCGTCCACTGTCAACGCGGACCACTTCAAACGTAGCCGGCCTCAATGTGTTTATTTGGCCAACGTCAAATTTACTCGTGGAAAAAGGGGAGCTCGAACCGATACGCCGCGCCGGCCACGATACATTTCACCCGAGAAGATCAGAGCCGATCGTTTTGTATCGCGAAGGATTTCGCCCTCGGGGCGTGGCTCGTGTAACCCCGTTGTAAGCTCTTGACTTTCGTCAAGTTTAAGCTGAGCACGGGCGTAGTAATCCGATTTTTTGTCGGTCCGATGATGAGAATCGGAAGGTCCTGTGGAACGACTGCAAAATTCTCGCGGGACTCGTATGAATCTCTGTGGTTCGGAAGAATTTATAATTTGTACATTCAAATTATTTCAAATAGCTGCGTAATTAAGGTTGTATTGCCCATAAAGTCATTTCGGTGCTAGG
>CABEGB010001402.1:979365-1020681 GCA_901521435.1 Crematogaster levior | reverse complement strand
GTGACCTTGGTGAAGAGAACGGATACTGGGAGTAATTTTATATGACAAGAAAAAACTGTTAGGAATATTACAACGGATAATATCCCGCAGCTGATTTACCTCATCTATATTAGGATTAGCTATAATGATGAGAATGAGGTAAACACATTAATAAAAAGAGAATGCGTTATATGCATATTGAAATATCGCATATCATGCAGTTACATGATGTAGTATCATTTATCTGAGAAAACTCAGAATTAAAGAATAAATATTATATTTGACGCATTAATCAAGACCCGGTGAAGCAGTCATGAATATATTTAATCGACTATATTGATATATTAATAGATATATTAATAGTGTTAACACCTTTTAAATTTATATATGGATCTGTAATATGGATTGTGATTGAGTCAGTTAATAGAAAACATAAATCCTGTCGCAAAACGACACAATTGTGCACAATTGTTTTTAAACCGCGTATTTTATATTCTAATGCTTTTTGTCGAGCTTGGATAGCGTTACAAGTATTATTTGCAATGAAAAACATATTTTATAAATGTTGCACTTACAGGTTTAATATTAAGATATTCGTTCCTCAAAGTGATGTTTTTATATAGTACAGTAAACTTTATGAAAACCTCTAATGCTGTAATTATATCTATTGCTCTTCTCTAAAAAAAGAGAAGCTTCAGAAATGTATATTAGAAAGCACAACTTCTGAAACAGTTACATTTCTTCGGCGTTTATCATTGATGGTATTATACCATTGATGATAGGCTGCAACCAAACTCTCTGATGCAGTAAATGGCGTAGTTTCTTTTTTATTCATTATTTCCAATCTTTTACATTCGAAACAATTTTCAGCACGCACGTAGGATGTGTACCCATCAAAGATCTTTTTTTACATTTAAAAAAGAACGAAGATCGTTGCGAAGTGCTCCTTTGTTTCGTGAGGAAACGATTGAAAAGATTGCTTGCGTGCATCGGATATTTTACCTCGACTGAATGTGCCATAATAGCAGGTGTGATCTTCTGGCAGGAAGAAAAAGTTGGAGCTGAATACAGTTCTCAATTTGTGTCTCACTCTCAAACCCAAAAACAAATTGTTGCATAGGATCTAATGTCACAAATTATGTTAGTGTTAATGTGATTACATATGTATTGTCCACTCTCGGCATGCTCACGTAAGATAATTATTGATTACATTATTTTACATTGTCGATATTCTCACTGAATGATCCCGTCCGTATTATTATATAGCTATTAACGTCGCTTTAATTCATCTACTAATTCAATCACAAAGTTAAAATGAAATAGATTTCTGAAGTACAATGTCAATCGCACATAACTTCATTTTTCACTAGTAGGACGACAATACGGAACTTTGACAAAAACTTTAATAATTTCCGAATAAAATGGTGCGATATTTTATGTGTACCTTAGCGCAATCTAATAATTGCTTTAGAACATTTCGTTGAAGATCACCAATACAGCGATTACATCATATCGATCACATTACACGATTGACATAGTGATAGTTCACTTTACTCTCTTTTATTATTTTTACATTGCACGTTGGGCGTAAATATTATATTCATTTATTGGGCGTAAATATTATATCCATTTATTCATAACCGAGTGTTATCCCGGTTATGAATAAAAGCATCTCGTTCGTCGCGTATTTATAACATTAATCTTGATAAGCTGCAACCAACGGACTCGTCTCTTCTTTCCCGTTACAGTGCGACCTCTCTCACTCTCCTCCATTCTATAATTACGCGAAAGCGTTTCGCGCAAAAGTTTTGAACGCTGAAGATAACGGTAGCAGGTAAAACATATGATCGCAATGCGGTGAGGAAATGAAGCTTAATATCACAGGAACATTTCAATGACAACGTAATCATAATTCCTAATGCTCTGTGTCGCATTCAATCGAGAATTGTAGCATTGACTAGAGAATGAGGAAGCTACGGAACGATCGGGGTCACATAATGTATAAAACAAAAATATCACAGAAAGATCGAGCATCGGTGGAACATTAGAACGATTTACTGTGATTACTGTAATTATTTAACACGAGTAGTCAGCATCTTATCGGTCCCGTCCGCTTCTGAAGAGTTGCAGAACGAGCTGGGCAGATATCACTCGCAAAATGAAAGGAATATATTATCATTTTCTCTTTCTCTCTCTTTCGAATGGTCCACGCTAGTGGTCGCTAAGTAAACTCGTGAGTTTCTTGTGTTTTCATAAAATGGATTCTGACATGCACTTTATTCCTGCTAATTAAATCTCTGATAAACTTATTTATAGAACCAACTTTCCACTTGAATGTGTTTAAGTAAAATCAAATAACACAAACGTGCAAAAAAATTACACTTAATAAAAAATATGCAATATACTTACCTCAATTCGTCGAGATATAGCCATTTGATAATTTCATCTTTTTCTGTAACATAATTGTGTTTACGGTAGGAAGCAGAAGTAATATTTTCTAGAAATGTCAGGTGCCGCTGTGATTACATAGCAGTACTATTTTATTCATATGTCACATAATGTAACACTTAATAGTGACAATAGTGAATACGCTCCATATTTTTCGCTTCCTCATTTTCCTTCCATACAAAGCTGTCCTTCCATTTTTATAATAGTACAATCTTCGTCCTCCCTTAACTTCGATCGTTATCATACCGCACTCGTTTTCAGCATACAATATCTTTCTCTATAAATTGTTGGATAAATAACTATAACAGCCAAATTTATTACAACAAACAAATAAGTTGTATTAGGTAGAGTACCTGGGATTCGGTTTCTTTTTTTAACTTCTTAACACACTCTATACTGTCACCGATTACAAACTGTTAAATAAAAAGGATCCACAAAATTTCACATTTGTCATAACTTAACTAATAATATCAGTCTGACTCGTTCGACAAGCCACTAAAATAAAGATGAGAAATCTTGATCGATTGTGATTGATGTTATGATCTAGCGATTTCAACTCTTGTGTAGGTTAACTCTTCATGTGGAGATGTAAGTGCCGATGTATCTTTTTTTAGCTTTTCATGTAGTTTGAGAATTGTGTATTTGCCTTATATTAGATTTTGAACGATCTAAACAACAATATTCAAACGAGAATAACTTTGCAGCTGCGTTTTACATTACAGAGTATACACAATTTATTTTGGATAACCGATTCAATAAAGTATTCCAGCGGTATGTAGTTATCGATTAGTAGAGAACGGTATCATTACAATTTTTCCAACAAAAGGAAATCTCATTAAGTGTAAAATAACACTTAGAAGAGTCTTGTCGATTGGAAAACGAGTACTCCGCAAGAGAACTCTTTTTCACAACTGAGCTCACAACCGAGAGAATTTATGATCTTTCTTCGTACTAGAAAATATCCTTATTAGAATATACATGTCAAGTATCAAACACACTTACATCGATCATTTAAAATGCGTGAAACAAGCAACCTTTAAAAAAACAAAAATCTGCAATTAATAACTACTTCCTTTTAGAGAGCTGAAAAATTATTTGCTCAATATAATAAATTCTTCAATAAGTAATTTATAATTTAAAAAAAATAGATATCATGATAGGTATATAAAGGCCGAATTAATCACCATCGTCGATGACGAATATTCCACCAATAGTTCCATCGATATTTCATCACTCGCTTAACTCGAATGAGTGTGTATATATTCATACAGCATCATAGTGTTTCTATCTAAAGTGAAAGGATGTGTAACTTTATAATATCTCTAACAAATACTTACAAAATAGATATTATAATTACAATAAAAATTATTACTTAAAAAAATATGGCGGTAATATAAAATTTGCAAGATTGAATTAATCTGTTATGAGAGCATCTTAATATAGCATATCATGCTAAAATTGTTGAAAATATTAAATTGTCTAAAATCGTGTACCTTAGAAAAGTTCATTAACGACCCATTAATTAGGAATTATCTCAAGAGACATGGACATTAATGTTTAAAGTATGAAATGTGCATCACGTGCGTTACATCATTTGCGAAATGTGTTAAATAAAAATAGAATTTTAATTAATAAAATTATTAATTAAAAGTTAAGCTTCTCTTTTCAATGTCAAACTCCTGAAATACACAGAATAAAATAGAATAAAAATCACCAGATAAGATAAATAATCTTAATTGCAATTTAACTGGTAATCGACGGTTTAATCGTAATTGTTGGAAGAAATTACGAATTTCTTTCAGTTTTTTGATAATAAAGGCTATTAGAAAATTATACATGAGTTCTCTTGTTTTCTAGGTTGGACAACTCGATGTTTTGTGCATAACACTTTGCAAAACGCATGCGTGAGAACGTACGCACACTTGGTCGAAGTGACATTTGCGTGCAGATATATGCGATTCATAATAGACACATGTTTCACACGCAAAGGTAACGGACGTGAATATAATGCACGCTGTTTACGTGATCATTATGCTGATACTTCGCAATTCTAAGTTTTCACGCAAACGCCAATGAATATCGCATTTGATGTAACTTTCGAAAATGGTGAATTTGTGCGGAAAAATAGAATTCTCCTGCTTTATCAAATGCAATAGGCTGCGTCGTGTAATTTCCCTGCCAGATGCTTTAAGATAATAAAGTAATTGCACTCCAATCGCATTTCTATACGTACAGCGATGTCGGAGCGAATTGCCTTAAACTAAAGTTGTGGATTACGGTAATAAACACCAGGATGCCGAAAATTATAGGATATCAACCGGTACCCGATAGGTTACCGTGTATGTCGTCTTCGTACGGACATCTGACGCGAGTCTCACACGTAACAAAAGGATTGCACGAAGTGTGTGCATCTCGTGCGATAGTTAATTAAAAGTCAATCGTCTGGAGTCACCGTTTTAGTGTCTGTGAGAATTTCTCTTCGCGACTTGCAAAGCGAAAGTAGAAAGTAATATTTTTTATGCGAGTTTATTGGAATCTGAAGAACACATAGTACAGATGATGAGAGAATAAAATAATCATGTTTTTGTGTGTGTGTGTGTGTGTGTGTGTGTGTGTGTGTGTGTGTGTGTGTGCGTGCGCAAGACAGCGCGTGTGTGACAGACTATTGAATTACTTCTAGCTAAATTTCTAATCTTACTAGGCTATCTAAGTAAGAAACAGAAAATTCGACTAAGCAACAACACACTTATACGTACGAATTGAGAGAAAATTTAAACATAAATTTTAACATAAAATATGAATTCTCATACGTGATTTTGTGTTCATAAAAACTCCGGTTAATGCAATTAATTGAGACGATGATGATAAATCTGATGCAGCACGGCGCACATGCTCATTATTAAAATGCGAATTTATTTATGGAAACAAGTTATTAAACATTTTATGGTAATATTCGAGCCAGCTGTGCATTAAATTGTTGCTCGAAATGTGTTTCGTGTGAAGCAAAAAGGACGAAAGAGAGGCATCGAGAAAAGAAGCAAGCAGAAGAGAGTAAGACTGCATATGGAAGGGACAGTGTTTCTCAGTGTCCTTATTTGTAAATTAATTTGCCACGAACTGGAGCAACCAGTTTTTGAGCGGCTATTTTATTGCACCGCATCGCACGACTGACACATCCACCAATTTTGTGATTATGCACGCAGATGCGCTCGCTTTCGTACGAAGTTTTAATTATCGAAGAATAACGGCTGACAATTCGTTTATGAAATAAGAATCTTAATATGGAGTGAATTCTTGTATCTCAAAATTAATGCTTTATCATCTCTAAGATCAATGATTTACTCACGTTAATTGCTGCGATAATGATGCTTACGTTTTACAATATTAGATATAATAATAATTGACACAGTTAATACACACAAAGACAATTAATAAATATAAAGGGATGTTTTGAATCTGTTCTTTGAGCATTGGATAAATACAATGTGCTTAAAAAACAAATAGCTATTTTTATTCCGCCTTTGAGGAATAGAAATATTTAAATGAAAATTTAGAAAATCTATCGAACAGACTTAAGTGTTACATGATCGATCGATAACTGAAATCCGGATACCTTGTTCGATCATGTGTAGTTGCACGTCTCGCACCTTCCAATAACAACACGTTTAACAGCACATATAAATCGAGAAAACAAAGTTTACAGTAGTCAATACGTATGCGATATATATATATATATATATATATATATATCATACTTATTAACGATATATATATATTAAATTATATATATATATATATATGAATAAAGCAGAAAGCGTCAAAATATATAATATATAATAATATTTGTCGATCAATTCGGCCAACGTTTTGCTTGCATTCGGTTTTCCACGCACGAAATTGACCGCACGCATTTTTGGGGAGAACCAACGAATAAAATTGCCGCTCATGATCAGATAGACTCCTCAGCGATTCGCTTGACGTCTGTCACGCTTACGATCGTCTCTCCGCAGCGGGAACTTGCCGTTGTTTTTTCATCTCACTATCACATTCACGCACCAAATTTAAAATGGGCGGACACAAAAGAGGATGCGGGATGTGAACTCGAACAAGGATGACTCTAAAGGAGAAGCAGTCAGAAGCGGCAAGTCGTAATGTTCTCGTTCTTGAGATCCTGCTTGATCGAGCTGTCTCGCGGGAGCTACATCGTCATACGTAATATCAGGTTCCGTCAATTTTGTTTCGCTCGAAACGAAAAATGATGATCGTGTACAATCTAGTATCCGTTTCCAAGAGAAATGCGAGTGATCACTCGGAAATGACTGAAGCTACACTCTGCCGATCATGTTGACTCGTGACGGTCCACGATTGTTCGATCTTTGCCATGGAAGATCGCGATAATATCCAACCATCGTGAGATTATTCATAAAGAAGCAATCGGTTCATTGGAAATTATATTGAAGATTTTGTCTTCTTACGAGAAACCATCACGATTGGAAATCAAAGAACGGAAACATCTGGGAACATCCTACGGAACAGACATGACGACTCTTTCGCGACTTTTCTTCGAGTTCCTTTTTGACTGGTTGCAATTTGCTCGGTCCACTGGATACATAGCGGCATTGACCGTACACCTCGCGAAGCGATGTCCGAAACGAGTTGGCGATGATCGATAGTCAGATCCAATGCTTCCGACAGCCATTCTATCATTTCAGAAGGCGACGCGATTTTCTTTGGATTCGACATATTTCCTTCGTCGATTTATAATATTTCACTGATTGTCAGCGATCTGAAAGCAGAAGTAAGGAAAACGTTAAACAAAACAAGTGCAAAATAAAAAACGGATAACAACAATATAATGTCGATTATTTCCAAAATCGTAAAAAAATTATGTTTTACACTTTCATTCTAATTTCACCTCATAATATTTATTTTTTAACTTTAATTTATAAGTAAAATTCAAATGCAGTTAATTAGTCAATTGACAAATTAATTTATTCCTTAAAGGATTACAATTAAAATATTACAACGTTTTGACCTTCAATTTAGGTCCTTTTCAAGTGATTAAGTGATCAAGTTAATTAATAAACCATTAAGTCATCGAAAACTTTTATTATCTTATCAATAGTAAATAATAAATGTGATATGTTTAAATAAAAAAATAATACACACATCTTATCCTTTTTTAATTTTAAATCGAGATTTTCGATCTAGATTAGATTGAAGATTAGAAGTTTTAAATCAAACATTTATCTTCTATTTTTATCCCTATTTTATCTTTTATATTTCCCCAATAGATTAGCACAGAATTTAAACACAATGTGATTGTTCCAAATAAGCTGCAATAATGATTGTCAGATGTTGAGATATTCACCGAAATGATTATGATAACATAAACAAGTTGATCCAGAATCTGATTTGATAGATTAAATCTTATAGATGAGTAAAAGCTTGACTAAAATTGGTCGTAGCGGAATAAAAAGAAACTAAAAATGCAAAGTACATCCACTTGAATATGCAATTCTATGGTCTTCAAAACAACATTATTAAAAAAAATAATAATAATTTTAGTTTGACTGTGATTATTTCAACTGCTTTTTTAAATTATCATTTGTGTGTTACCTGCAATAAAAAGAGATGTATAATTGTTATTCGCCACAACTGCAGATTAAAATGCTAGTTGTAAGGATAAAAATGTATAGACGTATCTATGCTACCTAATACTTAAGATTCGCAATAATACTAAGTAAATGCGTTGTTTCATTGCCAATAACATTTAATGTAAATGCACGTCAAATAACCGGATATGCAATGTAAAAACGCAACATTACAACTACGTTTAAGTGTGATTTATTGGCATCAAAACAAAAACAACTACTTATTTGTGTTCTTTGTTGCGATAACAGTAAATTGATTCCATTTTTGAAATAACAAAACAATAGAACACATTCTCTTGCGTATAAAAATTATTCATGACTATTTTATCCATCATGTAATAATTTATTTCAATATTACATGTAATTATTACATTATCGTAATTTTTTACATATGTATAATCATATCTTTAAATTTGCTCTTGTAATTTCGTGTCGCAAAGATTATTTATTTGTCAAACATTTATAATGTAACAACAGTAGTTGTATCATTTTAGCAGAATTGTGTAAATTTATTGTTATTTAAATCTTTATATTATAATACTCTTGAGATAACCGGAGCCAAACTCACAATCAGTCGTTATAAGCCACGTCACTCTCTAACATTAACGCGAAAAAATTATCAAATACTGAAAACCGACGACTGAGAAACAGAACTCCAAAGAAGTTAACGGTCGCCATATCGATTTACTTGGCGAATATTACATCTGATAACAGGACATTTCTCATTTGAGAAGTTTTTTTAAACAAGCGACTGGCGAGAGAAAATTTATTATAATGTTTTAAGGATGCGTCGCGAATGTGACGAGGAAGGAAGCGGATGAGCGGTAAAACAAAATCTACTATGGAAGAATAGAAAAGATTGAATAAGAAAAAGAAAAGATTAAGGGTTGTTCTATCTTCGGATAAATTTTATCGGAAAGATAAGGATACAAGAATCTGAAGGATATTGAAAGAATAAAATTTAGAAGATGGAAAAACCGACCCTAAATTAGAAACAGAAAGGGATTGAAGAAGGAGGGTGTAGAGGAGGAGTATATTACGAGGAGTATATTTCGCTAAAGCAATGTTACCAACTCGAGAACTAGCAAACTAGTCAACAGTAAAATCCATTTTATATTTCTCTCATAAAGTCAGTCAAATGAAATCCGGACTTAGTTTTCATACGTGTTTTCACACTCATTGACAGATTCAGTTTCTTTCCCGCCACGGTAGTAGGTAATAGATTTTTTCAAAAGTCTAGACACATTGGTACCCAGATTGGACATCCCTCGAATCAATCTTGCTTGACATAACCTCGATTAACGATTATGATGTTTTCGATCAACCGTTATGATTTCGTTTTACATTCAAAATTAAGTGTATACATTATCTCTTTCAAAAATATCTATCTAAAAAAAAGTAAATATGTACAAATAAATCAAGAAAATAGATAAAATAAAGGTGCAAAATCGTGAAAACAAAAGAATCAATCATTTTAATTAAAATTTTGATATGACATTTCGATTGAATCTTTCATTTTATTTGACTGATACACAAAGTAGTAAACAAAAAGATAAATACAAAATAGAATATTAGAGATGATCAAGCAAAACATCATCCGGTACTAAAACCTGGTCGCTTCGTAAAACACGTCCCGCAGACATACGTTCCGAAAGAGTGGTGGCGAGACCCTGTTCACATCTCAGAGGATCGACTTTGAAAGGATCTTTCGTTCGACGAGAGAGCCACAAATCTCTTATTCAGAATCATTTTAATTAGTTTTTTTGTTTGTCAATGTTGCAAATTACTAAAAGATTTATCAATAAAATCTAGTTGTTATTTGACTTAAAGAAAAATGCACGAGAGGCAAGTGTAATATTTTTGTAATATGCAAAGGTGATTTCGACGAAAATGTTATACTTTGCGGTTTATTATAGGATTACAACTGGTTTCGAGAAACTTTAAACTGTCAAATTACATCAAGTAACGGATGTACAAATATAAGAAAAACAAAAATTATATATATAAATTATATAATTTTTTTAAATATATAGATGAACCAATAGATACATACTATATCACAGACAAATAATTATAACATATACCAATAGACATATGTATATTGTAGAAGGATACGTGATAAGAGAAATTAAATTTATTGATATACGCATGGTTATAGTCGTCCATCAATGTTACACCTATTTAACCGGTTGACGACGCTCGGAATATTATTTCTACTCGTAAAACGATCCCTGTAACGATCGATAGTTACTTTGATGCCGTTTCAGGGGCGAGACCGGGCGTTACGCTTGTTTCTGGTCGTGTTGCAATATGTATTCTTTTCGTCTCACTTTAGAGCTTGTGGATTTGTGCCGGTACGCGATTCGTTGTCTCGTTTTCATGAGGTTTTAACTGTCTGCGTCTTTTTTTACGAGCGACTGGTCCGTCAAAGTGCCAACCACTTTGTTAAGTACACGTATCTGTAACGGTACAGATATTTTATACGACAAGCTCAGAATCTACTCGTGTTAAGTGGATGCGGACTTTCAAAGAACATTCGACGATCGATCGCAAATGGTGCGAGAACCAACAGCTGCCTCGAACAACGTGAATTTATCGTGCCACGTACAATCGACATATCCGTCGCATTTGCATTTTCTTTAGACACAGCGATCTCAGCGCATTATAAATACATACTCATTTTAATTTGCTAGTGCGTTTACTGATTATTATGGATTCTTTCGTACAAAAACTATAGTATCGTGCATTTTATTATGCATCGTCATTTCTTGACGAGAAAGAATTACTAACAGATATAATTCTCGCTGCATTACATCAATTGCATTATTTTAGGACTAGGTTATAAAGTTTTATATATGTTATAAGTTATAAATAAAGTTATATATCAAATTCTGTTAAAAAAGACTGAAGTATGGGTTTTGAAATATGCAATTTCTTCACGATAAACAACAATAATAATGATAATAATAATTATTACAATAATAAAATAATAATACAATAATAAAATATGATATAGTATTAAAAGCTAAAGAGAAGAAAGAAGAACATCGATGAGTTGAGAAGTATCGGTTCACAATTTATATTTGCATTCTTTCCAAATCCTTTCCTCTTGATTGATCATGAAGTGCTTCGTAATAATATCATTTTTAGTTGTGTTGTACCATTTCATAATATCCTTAGCTGTGTAATCTACTTATGTTCCGATGATTCGCATATTCGTTTCAATTTATCGATTTTTGCATTCGGTTAATTCAGCAAACTAACTAAGCTTATCAGACAGTTTGTAAATGACGGCAAAGACTTCCGCAAATCGTCGACTTAGATTGCATAGAAATGGAAAGACATTCCGAGTTTACTGATGGATGTCATCAATTGGCTATGATCAATTTTTGTATCATATGATCACAATTTTATAACAATTAAACATTACCCGTATGCTCTAAGTATACAGTTTTTATTTTTATTTATTTTATTTTACAGAATGAGATTTAACGAATTTAAAAATTAGATATTTTGTACAAAAGTTTACAAGCTATACTTAATTCTAAGCTAATGTCAGAAAAAATAGACTAAATGTGTTTTGTCAACTATAATATAAATTAAGATTTTATTCGCGCTTTGTTCTTTATAAAGATAACAGCTGATTAAGTCTTTCTTCAAACTTTAATTTTGCGAAGAAAAGCCAGTGTATGTTCGGGAAGAAGAGCTTTCGATAAAGAGTCTTTTTCGGTGGACAATCTAGACAGACCCCAAGACGAACAGTGACTGCTTGGGAAGTCGTAAACGTGGTCCAAGGAGAAGACATCCAGCACATAACTAAAATGGGAACAGTTGCAGACTAGGTAGATGGAAGTTTATATCGTCTGTTAGTAAGTGCTTCACGGATTCTCACATCTCCACCCGCGCACTACAACCCTTGACGAGGATTTAGGTAGGCAAGAGAGAAAAAGAGAGATCGTAAAATCACTGTGAAAGCTTGAAATAATACCTATTTACTCTACATTAGTCTTAACTCGTTCCGAATATTAACGTGATAAAATGATATAATAATATTATAGTAAATATAGTAATATAAGTTTTTTACACTTTTATTTAGAGTTCTTATTGTTAATATTTTTTAAAGTGTACTTTTATTTTCTTCTAATATTAATCTTCTAATATTAATTACATCTCGATAAATTTTTACAAACAAAATAAGCTCTTTATTATATTACATTGTGATACTTAAACGTACTCTAATTCATCATTCGAAAAGATTTGCATCCTACGCATAACGGTGTGCCAATTTATTAATTTACACCATTATTACACGATGCATGAGGATCGAATCGCATTGATCGCTTCAAAATAGACATTTCCGTGTCTGCCAAACATATTTGATAATTTCACTAAAGGAATGACTTGTACGTTTGCAAATACATGAACTATGTTATCCGCTACCCAAAGAATTTACATATCGATCGCAATTGGTAAAAGACACGGCCACCTTCATTAACAAGACGCGTATCCCGGGTGGACCCCGATGGCTTTGCTCACCAGAGTTAGGCGAGCAAGTACGTCGTATTTCATAGAAGCCTGGTTATATTTTCGCGCGTATGACTTTAACTGTCGATGTGGACTTCGCGTGTATTTCTTCTCAAGTTTTACTGGCGCTAGGTCGACCGCTCCGAGCCGTAAACGTCAGTCTCTGCTAAAGCCCCGCATGCCGGGTTGCCAGGGTTCCTTCCTCAACATTCCCGCTCAGCCGTCGTCTTCTTTTTCTTCTTCTTTTCATGTTCTTCGACTCCTTTCGTCTTGCCTCTGCCTTCGAGCAGCTGAGGTCTTTGGCGAGCACCATGTGAACTTGTCCGACGATTCCTCAGCCGTTGGCATAACGTCGCTGAAGGACGTACTCTTGACAAGTACACTGAGGAGAAAACTTACTAAAGGCACCTACACGGCAACAAAAACCTGTTCTTTTCGTATATTTCAAGAAATAAAGTTCGTTTCATCACGGACGATGCGAATTATGTCAGTTACATTTTATTATTATTTTTTTTTAACATCGCATTAAACTCAGCATGTATTCTGTCTTGGACAGTTCGCTTGTGAACAGCAACGCCATATCGAAATTAGTTTCTTTTCTTGATAAGAAAACACGTTTTGCAATAAAAGCAAACCGGTCATTAGTTACAACCGATACGATTGTGCAGAAAGCGTTCTAAAGTGTGTCTTATACGCGTTCGTCGAAGTGCTTTCTCGAAATAGAAAACTCCCATTTTGGTAAAGATCTTAGAAGAAGGGCAATACGATCGGGCGAGGAGGTTTTAAGGTTGACCGGAAGATGTTGATACCCCTATCATTTCGGGACTTCATTAAGGATGCAATATGGCAGGCTTTTTGCTAAGCAAGCGAAGAAAACGGAACGTGTGCGAGCGCGCGGTCGGTTGCTTTTAAAAAAGTTACGACGAGGTTTATGGAGGTTTAATTGTAGCCCGCGACTGTGGTTAGAAAGTAGTAAAACTCCTTTTGCCAGTGACGCCGAGTCTGTTACACTACTTAACGCTCCCCAGTTCTTGGTTACGTACGAGAAGGATGATGATGAGGACAAGGAGCGTTTGCAGCGGCCCATGTACTTTGACGCTGCTAATTATTGCTTTGTTTTGAGAATTACAGTTTCGCCCTCAGAGAATAAGACCGACAGTCGTCCCATCAAGGTCAAATATATTAATTCGCTATAATTTCGATCATTGGTTAATCGATCATTTTAGCGATATTGTGATGTCAATACAGATGCATCATTAATGAAAATACTGTGCTTGTCAATATGTAACAATTATGTCACTTATAATAGCAGACATAAATTGCAGCAGATGCGGTATCGAGGCCATAATATATGATTTGCAGCTAACAAAAGTATATAATTTCATAAATTTCATAAAAGATATTCTTACCGTTTGGAGAAACTGTAATACTTGTTTATTTTTATTTATTTATTGGAGAACGTTTTTATTTATTCATTTATGGGATAATGTATAATATATCAATAATTATCGATTATTCGGAATAACGAAGATTATGCAGGATTTTATCATTGAACTTTTATAGAAATTTTATAATACAACGAAAAAAATAACAAACGGCAAAGAAATATGTTTACTGTAGAAAATTCTGTTGTAAAAGTTACAGTATTTTTTTACAATAATTTTTTACAATAATTTTTATATACATGCGATGTACGTGAAAAAGTATATGGTGTGTACGTTACATAGAAATTTCATGTGACGTTTACTATTTACCATTTTACTTGCTCTGCATTATATTATATTTTACATAATATCTCGGATTGTTATATCAGTAAGCGAAAATTATTGCTGACACAGCTTATTAAAATGGATATATTCTTAACCTTCGCAATCGCAAATAGTAATATACTCTCCAAAATTATAGCTCACAGTGGCTGCTTATATTCGCGGCGACATGCCTTGCGGACCATGACATAAAGTCGTTTCCTCTTAACGTGTTTCCAGCAGATTTTCTTCTGTCCTCGTAACCATAAAAATTCCACTCGCAGATTTAATGAATGGTGATTTACGTAAAATTTATTTTGTAAAAATCAATACTACCTTGTTGATGTCTCATTGATAACAATTAACAACATCAGGACAAAAATTGCAAATTTTCTGCAAATTTCCGCCAAATTGTTTTAACAGAGAGGAAAGCAATGAATTTTATAATAATACTAGAGGGTGTGTATGTTTTATTTCTTAGACAAGATATCTGAAAGAGTATGAGATAAATATATGGTTTGAGTAAAAATGAATTATAGCAAAATAAAGAGTTAGAAAAACTAATAAGAGGAATATATTTACGTAAGAATTACACATGACGTAATTATTTAGATTCCAATTCGTCAACCGTAAAACTAACACTGCGATTTTATTCCGCAATTATGATTAACAATTTACCGAGAATAGATCCGTGAGTTTTAGTCAAATCATTAACACTTCACGAAACGTGAGACTACTTCGACTTAACTCTACATTAACATTTGTCACATAAACTCTAGTAATTTACTACGCCCGGGTCAAAATAAGCGGAAGACTGGGGTGCGCCTCACTTTGCGGTTAAGGGGAACGCAGAAGGGATTTTAAGAAGAATAAGAAGGCAACGAGGAGAAACACGTAGAAGAAAAAGAAAAAAAATCCTTAGCTCTAAAGCGAACCGCGTTTACGACCGTCGTTAAGACCACTCTGAGCGACCTGTCTGATTACATTGATGCTGCTTACTGCAAAGCGGGACTGATTCTTTCGACGATTCGCCGAACGCTCACTGTAACTATTAGAAATGATTAGGAATCCTCGCTTTCTTGCACATGATGACATTAAATCGGCAACAATCGATTTTTTGCGCCAACGAGCGCCGAGAAATGAGTATTAACGTATGTAATTGCTCTAATGAGTTTGCCGCACGCAAGGGTTGTCGAGAATCACTTCGCCGAAGTGATTCACGATATAATGTAGAAAAAACATCGAAAAAAATTATACAGTGCATCATGCTACAAAATTATGTTTCCTCAGATGTGCAAGAAGAAATCAAAATGCGATACCGCATGTGTCGCACTATAATTTGTGTTATAAAAAATTCCAAAAAGATGTGGCGATAATAAAAATATCATCCATGGCAAGTTCTTGCAATCTCTCGCCACTGTTGCTTATCGCTTACATTAAAAAAAGGGGGATATATATTTTTATC
Source organism: Crematogaster levior (assembly GCA_901521435.1). Taxonomy (NCBI): domain Eukaryota; kingdom Metazoa; phylum Arthropoda; class Insecta; order Hymenoptera; family Formicidae; genus Crematogaster; species Crematogaster levior. The sequence continues at coordinate 1,004,866 of CABEGB010001402.1, read as the reverse complement.
ATATACGCAATATAAAAATGGAAGCGATAATTAAAACCCATACTTATAAATAAATATTATATTACATTGTATTGTATTATATTATATTATATTATATTATATTTCAATTTATATACCTATACAAATTATATGCAGAATATCTCCATTTAATATATATTTTTATATGTATTTTACATATGTATATTACAGGTAGTGTGAACAAATAATCAACTGTGCGGTTGCTCATTGGATTCCATTGGATTATTCGCTGCGGAGAGCGAGCATCCGACAGACTGACTCATTTGCAACAACCCTAATCACTGGCTGCAAGCAATCAGTATCTGAGATAGCCGACAATCCTCGCCGACGTTTTAATTACCGCTTCCACTTTCATATCGCGGATATCGCGCGCCGTTTAGCGAGTCGTGTATTTTTTTCCTTTTATGATCATCATTATGCTGCAACGTTGATGTCCCCTCGACCTCAATAACGCGATGGATTGCAGTCTGATAAATCTGGATGGAATCCCCCTCCAACGCTGTATGCTCTCTAGCGTATTAATTATTACATAATTTATATGCTAAAGCAACTGATTTGTTACGCCACACAATTTTTTTTTTAATTTCAAATACTTTGTGTGTCAAATCGGCGATATTATACATTTTAAAATATCAACCGCTACCATACAATAGACAGGTTTGCATATGTGAATAACACGGCGAAACTTCGATGAACTGCCCCTCGTGACGAAACTGCTGCGGTTTGTGAAAACACACCACAAATGTATATTATTACGAAGCTACAACTTCATTTTTCTCTCGATTTAGACATAACATCGGAGAATACATGTACAATGTCATATGATGACATTACACTATCTCGTATTTAAGAATATTCCAAACAAATATAAATTATTCGAATATCAGATTATTCTGGTTGATTAGAGCAGTCGAATAATAGTTATGAATATGGGAGTGCCTATAAACTCGTGTAAATGTGTTAAATGTGGTTAAATGAAAATATTAATTTCTATTAATATTAATCTAAGTACAAGAGAATGTACTGTTAATATATTAAAGTATTTTACTGATATATATTATCAAAATCTTGACGATACTTTACGACTCTTGTCCACTTTTTATGGTAGTCGCCATTATTTCACTCTCTTGTATTTTCATGTTGTAGCGTTCTTTCATGATCATATTAACATGTCTTTTCCGTTGGCCAACTTTTTGTAAATAAGAAGAAGAAAGGAAAACATTTTATTTGTGATTCTTCAAAGAATCTCTTAATTAAATTTATTCTTCTTTCCCTTTGCCATTGCCTACATATGTTCTATAGATATATCAAGCAGCGCTGACACAGAAAATTTGTGTGCAAAAATTTATTTTTTATTTTACCTTTTTTATTTTAAATGGAAGATTGCTGTCGTTTATAAATAACACAAAATTGATCTTTCAGTAAATTTTACAGAAGAGTAATATAAAATTATTTGATGATATTTTCGTCATAATTAAAATTCGGCAAAAAAATGGAGACAAAACTACTAATTAATTACTATTAAACTACTAATAATTTTATAGGTTAATATAATAAGAAAACAGTAACACTCACGTGTATGGGAATTCGTAATTTTAATTTAAAAACATTTTTTTAAACTTTTTTAAAGTTTAAATTTTATGATTAATCGTATCGGTTTATATATATATATATATTTAAAGTTTATCTAAATATGCAAATTATACAGAACGCGAGAATCCCCGAAATGTATTAGTAATTAATTAAGATTTGTGTGTTACAATCTCCTTGCGACGCCAACAAATATATAGGAGCGAATTGAAAGTAAATGTCGTAGACAGCTTATCTTTAGTTTATCCTTAAAGCAACGCGTGTAATCCCTAATAGCTGACTGGCGTCGGGTTCTGCTTTCTCACGTATAGCAAGGCTGTTTCCTCCAAATCACCCAATAACGATAACCGAATATCATCATACCATGAATGGGACGAAAAAAATTGGTCAGCACTCGTAAATTTGATTCTTTATGGTGTTTTACCACTGGTAAAGCTGAGAAGGCGGAAAGATATATCTTTGAGTTTTATGCTGGGCGGCTGCTTTGATGAAGTTAATCGGATTGATACTATGAAGATTCTTTAGAAAACATAATATTATATAAAAGCCTGTTTTGCTATTCTTTTTATGAGATATTACTTGATTTAATTCTTGATACTTTTTAATCTTTCACAATTGGTTGCTATTAATCCTGATTGTATAATTCTTGACAGATTAATGAACAGATCTTGATCTCTGAACTTGATCTCTGAACAATATTAAGCAATGATTATTAGTGCGGCGAATAAAAAAGTGATCACTTTCGATAATTACAGATTTTCGATAATTGCTAAAAGTTGAAGAATATTTAAGGAGAGAAAGATATTCGATGATAAAAGAATAAATAAAAGAGGTGGTGCAACAAAGGAGCACAAGCGGATGGAGTCAAAAGGATCAAAAGCCGGTTTAAAGTCTAAATGCCGCTCTCAAAAGGAAGGGAATTTTATAGCTTAGAATCTGTTTTATGTGCGGATTTGCAATTACGACACGGACTCTCGACGATCCAAATAAAGGAAGAGGGAATAACGGAGATCGTGATTTATATTCTAAACCAAAAACTCCTTTTTCCTTATATCATTTCATCAGCCGTTTTGCATGCCATACATGCCATAGTTAAATAATGAGATTGTGAGATTTACAATTTCTGCATGTCTAAATATCTTATAATAATATACATAATTATCAATAATATATAATTCAATTGGCGTAGTCTATCATTTCATAATAAATCTTTGCCAAAACTTCGAAAAAAATAAGATAAGTATACTTACTATTAGTTTGTAGGAAATTTGATAGAAAGGTCCATAGGATTAGTAAAACATTTAGTAGGAGGATTATTAATAGGTTTAATAGAAGGATCAATAAAAGATCTAGTAGAAGGATCAATAATAGGTTTACTAGATGGTTCAGTAGAATTATTAAATATATTAGAGGACAAAGATGTACTTGTCGATATTGGTTGGGACTCAGGGATCAAATATGGAAAGTTTTGGAATGGATAATGTGATGAGTTTATTCCAGCAAGTTGTTCTTCGTCTGGAGCTTTGATGATCCTCGGTGAGAAATAACAGTATTGCGGATATTCATAGATGGGCATTAATGACTGGCTATCATTAATGACTGGAAAAGAAAAAAAAATATTATTTTATTTAATGTTGCATTAGCAATTTTCACTGTGATGATTTAAATAATAATTAAAAGTAATAACAATTAATTAAAAGGTCAAAGGTTTAATTGAAATTAATACGAACCACGTATCCTGAATGATAGTTGCTTCGTAACGTGATAACTAGATTTCTACAAACTTCTTATCACATATACAGGGTGTCTAGTAATTACCGGACCATCTCTCATGAGCAGATAGATTAAACTAATTAGAAAAGTCCTTTACTGTTTTACAAATAATTAATTGATAAAGATTCACGAATCAGTATACAGCAGTATGCATCAATATGAAGAAAAGAGTCAGCCAAGTGTTATTATATTATAGTTATATATTTAGTTTTTGCTAGGCATGCGGCAAGACATTAGGAGGAACGCTCTAGAAAACACAATAGTGTTCGTTTGCAAAAAGATATAGAATTATTAATTTAAGAGATTTACCTATGACCAGAGAGATGGACGTCTTATCTCAGACATCCTATACATGTGTGTTTGTGTACATATGTTTGTATTAGTTATATTTTTTTCTAATAATTAAATTGATATAGATATACACGTGGAAATTTTTTCTACAAACTCGCTTGTAGATTGAGCGACATTACGACATAAAATTCTGAGAAAATTTTCATTTGTAATTAATTTTCTATTTTAGTTATTTATTTCTTGTTATTCTTTTTTCTTATTTCTTCCTTGTCATACTTTTTTCGCATAATGTAATTGTTCGGATTCTGTAATTGTTCGTTTTTTATCTGCTAATTAATTGTATAATGATAACATTAATATCTGTGCTATCTCTCAAAAGTATCGCGCAAAAGATAAAAAAGTCTTCTTTCTTCTTCTATTGTTTATATTGTTTTTTTCTATCATTTCTGCTATGTACGTCTCAGTGTTTTTCAATTATTCTATTGTTGTGTAAACATACATAGTGTAAACGTATATCAATTGTTTTAGTTTATGGGTTTAATTGCGCGCGAATTTGAAAGATGATAAAATTCTAGGATCTTTGTTATGATATTCAATAAATAATTATTTCAAGATATTGTGGTAATATATGAGATTTTGCAATCAAGTCATATTTCCATCAAATGTATACTTGACAGAATTTATTTCCATCAAAATGATCAACCTGTCAAGACACATTGTATTTCCCACAACGCACATAAACCGTCCCAATTATCAAATTCATAAAACGACCTATCGCATCGTGATATCGCTCAACAATTGCCTTTTGTGCTTTCATTACTTCATTGATGGAATATAATTTTAATTGTTTACTATTTCCGTTGGAGATAATGAATACCACTCACTGTTATCCTCTTCCTTTTTTCTTAAAACTTCTTTCGTGGTATAAAGTTAAACACATCATAAACGACCTAAATTAGTTGCCTTTCTGATTGCTGGATATAGGAATATGTCTTTGGTATCTATTGAACTTAACTATTTATAACTAATAAAATTTACATGTAACATTTTAAAAGTTTTCGCGTATTCAGTTTAACGCGATATTTAATATTAATTTATTTTATATTGATTTAAAATTATTTTATTTTAAAATTATTTTAAATTAATATAAAATAAATTAATATTAAAATTAATTTAAAACAAAAATCAAAACCGAAAGAAAAAGAAGATTAACGTTTATCGCTCGAAAAGGAAAATTCCATCTACACAGCACGATATATTTTTATCCTATAAATTTTATAGTTAACTTAGACATAAATTACACATCAAGTTACTTAATTGCGGTAGATTCTTAGTTGATGCATGTTGATTACGAGGATACTTCTTGGAAATTACCTCGGTGAATTATGCTCAAGAATTTATTATTACTGAATTTTGCAGAATTTATTATACTAAAAATTATGCGACAGTTTCAATTCGCGAAGCGACAGTACTCTTACTTAAAGCCAATAATTGCTGGTTTAACATGTTGAACGACGTTACTTAATTACAGGGATGTACCCGATTCTTAATGTTTTGATTTATAACGCATCTATCACACAACGTAACTTTAGAGGTTGTAACTGCATAGTTATTTTAGCTTACGTCCAACCTTCTTCAAGAAAGGTTTGATGCTTAAACGCACGAGTTTTATGATACATCAATGATTCCGTTTATTATTACTGTCTTCGTGGCAAATAACCGCAATTAAAATTTACATCATCGTAAACTCTTCGAACTAAGAAATTTGCAAAATTTTAATTGCATAACTCGTTTGTTAACGCATCCAGTATAAATATAGTAGTGACACGTATTTGCAAGATTTGTGATTGTTTTTATATGAATCTATATAACTTTCACAGTTGTATAAAAAAATACAATAGGCAAAACAGCAGTACTTAATATTTTCGGAACCGAATAAAACAAGAAAACAATCAGTATAAAATCCAGGTAATCTTCCTGGTGGTCTCCGTTATACGTATCTTCTGTTAACCCTTTCGCTACAACAATTCTCTCCGCCGAAACGCTCCTGAAAAGCGCCACGCCAAAAGTGTACACATTGTGCGCAAGTAGTCGTCAATATTCGAGACTCTCGAATTAATTCGTAAATTCTTGTTTTTTTGTTACTTTGGGCTGTCTCGCCCGTGTGAAATAAATTGAAAAAAAAAAAACATAAACATTGAAACTGTAAGTCCGAGTGTAAGTCAGAGTAAGTGTGCGGAGTAGCGTGCGACTATATAGTCTCCCGTTAGCGAAAAGGTTAAGGAGAACTGGTTTGTTCATAAAAAATTTTCCATAACACCTCGCAGATCGCTATTATCCGTACAATTTATTAATACGCGCAAGAATGGTTTGATATCGGACAATATACATTATATAAATTATATAAAAAGTACATTTATCACGGAGACAGAAAAAGACGCTGAAAAAAGCCAAATCTTGCAGTTAATAGTAAAAAAACAACAAATTGTTTATTAAAAAACAACATAAATTTTTTAATTACTTAAAATGTTTTACTTTATCATGAACATCACTATGGCTGATTTTTTTTGCATTAAAAGATACAAATATTCTTATTGTTAAACTATTTGATATTGAATAAATATTTTTGTTATAAAAAGATAGATGAAAGAGAAATAGAATGATCTATGTATGTTATATTATAAACTACGACAGAGAAAGCTTAGTTTCTATGAATATGAAGATGGCAGGAATATATATCTGGAATTGAATTTTATCCGATACACTCAATCGAGTATAGTTACATAAAACATTTTTGCAATAGATTTAACTATGAAAGATTTCTCGCGGAAGTAATCGTTCAGCGTCATCAATTAAAGATTGTAACGCATTCTTTGATATTACAATTGTAGGCAATTGTGAGATCAGAGAAGATGCGAGTAAGTTGGCGACCTTTTGGACACGATGCTACTCGATATATCGTAGGAATGATTTATTCCAGATGCAATCTGGAAGATGAATCCAAGCAACAGAGAGAGTACTTGTAAGGCAGCCATAAAAATATCGCTTGCCTCGTAAATTACATCCAACAGCATAACCTTGCGTTTCACCCGATCCTTTCGCCACGAGGTGTTCGCAATCGCATGTTTTTTTTAACACCACATTCTCGCTTGTAAACATTGATGCATGAACAACGAAATAATCTTTTGATGCAGTTTATAGCAACTATCTATAGAATAAATAAGAAGATTAGATTCACAAAATCCCGTCGATTATTAACCTTTTCATAGCGTGGCGAAAATAAGATTTCGTAGTATCACTGCGTGAAAAAAAGTTTCTTTGATTTATGATGATTTTATTAAAGCCACTGAATTTAAATATCAGAAGTTTAAAATTCAAAATGGCGGATTCAATATTACGAGTCAAAATCTGAAAAAAAATAGTTGGATTTTTATAAAAAGGGCAATCTAAATCGGAAGTATAAAAAAATCAGTATTTATAAATAATTATACTATATTGATGTAATATTTTTAGTAATGAATTATTTTCAAATAATTTCTTTCAGCGATGTTTTATTTGCCATTTGGAATAACAAAATTCTGATGTTAATTTTGATTCAGCAACCTTAATAATTTTGGAATACTTATTTTTTTTAAGAGTTTATTTGGATCCGTATTCAATTCGCTATTTTCAATTTTGAAATTCTGATGTCATATTTGGATTTATCTCAACCATAGAGTACCAATGTATAAAAATCGTAAAAGGGTAAATCGATTTTTCTAAAGATATGCATTTTCTAATTATGTGTGCTATACGTTGGTATTTTTTTTTGGCAAATATTCATCATATAATGAAGTTAAGTCTAAATCTACTAATGGAAAAAGATAATTGATATAAGCAAAAAATAATGTTAAATACAACGTATAGAGAGTAACTTCAATTTCGTGTTAGATATTAATCAGGGTAACAGAGTATTATCGGATCAAACATGAAATTCGTAGGTGCGTGTTTGCTGGCTTACTAATCACCAAAACTTCCGGTTACCTTAAAATTATGTGACGCCTATATCCGTCACAGGTTGAGGTGATGCCAAATATAAAGTTCGGGAAGCTTATGGAAACACAATTTACTCTTAATTTTTATTGTTTATCTGTATCGTTGAGCATTAAGATCGAGGCTTGGTCTTTATTTTTCTGCATAAAAATGAATTTTTTCATATTTTCAAGTTAGAGAACAAACTCATCGAAATCTTCCATGATCAACATTGCTTTTGCAAATAAACGAGTTCTGTATATCGACTGTATATCGTCTGTTTATCTGCCATTACAGCGTAATATATTTCCAGTATATAATTTTACATAGAAAAATATAATAATTAATTTTATAGTGATTATATAAAATTATATATTACTGAAATAGACTGATATAAATTTTTCTTCTTTATTCTTGAACTTGATCTCTGCAATTTAGTTGCGACAAACTATGCATATATCAGTAAACAACTTGCGGAATACATGCATTCTTCCCGCATTGAAATTACCGGTTTTCTCGATGGCGATATTATTATCCTTCCTGAAACCATCTACGAGTTTATGCGCAAAACTATACGCGCAATTTATTAAAATACTATTATTTGTAAAGAGGAATATAATCTGCGTGCGAATTGTATCGTTCCAGCTGTTAGCTTAATTCAGATTAATTGCTATCTAGAACAGCTAGGATTAATTAGAGTAACAAATTATAGATTCTTAAGGGAAATGCACAACAGTGAATAATGTATAAATGTTCCCTCATAAATTTTTCAAAATGGTTTACGATTATAAAGTAAAATTTAACAGGAAATGACTTTCATAGCATTTAATAAACAGAAAATTAAAATACATTTCCGGCTAATATTGAAATTACTTGTGAATCAAAAGAATATTTTGGATACATATTTACATTAAAAATTATAAGTTTCAAATATAAAAAAGTCTGTTAAATTGAAAAATATAATATATCCAAAAAGAATCAACATGCCAAATTTATTGGGAAAAAATCATCGTACAGATTTAAAATCAATTCTTATTTGTTTTCAATATAATAAGCCGAAGTGATATTGTATTTAATGTTATGCGCAAAATAATTTTTAAATCGAAAAAGAGCATACAAAATAGGCACTAAGGTGGAACAGAATAAATAAAGTAGTAGGGATGAGTAAAACAAGAGGAGTTGGCATCTTTGAAGAACAGCATATGCAACTCCAAGGATTTAGAACATTTTTTTTTTTTAGTAAGGCGCAAAACTGGAAATTATATAATCTTTGACATCTTCTCTGGCACATCCACTCCCATAATTGGTTTACTCATAAATTGAAGATCCAAAAATTTCTGTCTTTTGTTTTTAATCAATCATTTTTAATTTGTCTAGATGTTCAATTCTGAAATGTTCTAATTTCTTTAAATTTCTAGGTACTTTTTTGTGAGTAAGATCAGCTTGTATTTTCAATTTTAAATTGTTTTTATACAGTTTGTGTTGTTGATTTATTTATCACACAGATTTTATTCGTGCAATTTTTTATTTTTTCTCTTTTAATTTTTTAGTTTTTCTATTAATTTTTTATTTTAATACTTTATTTTGCTTTAAAATCCATTTTAATTGGAATAAATTTATTATTCTTAAGGAGGGCGCGTGCTTCCTACGCCTCTCTCTAAATCCGTTCTTGAACAACTTCTTTATTTACCATTGAAAGTGAACGGCTATCGTGATGTAAAAGTTGTAATATCATATGAAAGTACTCCAAAGTTGAGGCGGTTCAAACGGTCGATTTTACGATGGATTGACGTCAAGCACAATGCTGGTCTTACAATAGTGGTTTTACATATCGTAAAGTGCGTGCACGCGCGAACTAAGGAGCGCATATAAATCGGCTTGCCTGCTGTTATGTCTTCCGCGTACAAAAAAAGAGTCGTTTACCATTTCATGCTCTCGGAACCTTTAAGTCTGGCTCCCCTTACTTCTTTTTCCCTCATGATCACCCGAGTTTTGATTTCAAATTTCTTTTTTAGAAAAAAACATTGCAAGGTAAAAATCACAAAATCACAATTAAAAGATAAAAATCACAAAATCACAAACATTCTCGTAAAAATTAATGAAGCTACGTAATCATGATCCTTGCTTCTAGGATTGAATCTTATGACTTAAAAAATGTTTGTATTTCTCGCAGTAAATTTTATTAACACGTTCCGTGATAGATTAATTTTACATAATTTGTCCTCTATGTCACATGAGTCATCGATGACTCACACATATGTTAATTATAATTTGTTAAATTGTTAAATAAATATGTTCTATAATAGTTACAAAACTAAGAAAATTATTATTATAAAGAAAAATGTCTAATGTACAAAATGCAATGCAAAGCAAAACAAATATTTTTATTAAATATTCAGTAACATTTAATATAAAAATATTTATTAATGATAATTTAATCAACGTGACATATAACGATGTTTTGTATTAAAGCAGGATAGAAATAGGGTTTGTTAAGACAGTCACTACGAAATGACGCAACTTCTATTATGTATCAACTTTTATTATGCATGATGTAAGAAATTTTATTTTATAGTTTCATCTATAGCTAAAATCTCAGATGATTTGAACAGAAAATTTAGTTGAGTCACTGGTTACTCACGTATTAAAGAAACAATTCGAAATTCCAAATTCGACTCCAAATTCATCTATGTATATATATATAATAAAAATATCTAAAAAAATATGTATACAGGGTGTAACAGAGCGCCCGTATCAGGCGTTTTTTCTGAAAACGGTTTGTCGTAGCAAGTTGGGGAAAAATTTTTATAAAAAGAAACAAAAAATTCGAATTGATCGTTTTTTTCATTACAAAATTCTGTGGTCTGATGAAGCCACTTTTAAAAGTAATGGAAACGTAAACTTGCATAACATGGACCGAGAATAACCCCCATTGGATGAGAGAAGTTGATAACCAACATGTGTGGAGTTTGAAGTATGGTATCAGACAAATAAAAAACTTTCCTACGAAAGTTGTTTCTTTTTAAAGATCTATCCAATGATACCCCACTTGACCCCTCTTCACAAAATAATGGGGTTCACATTTGTTTTTCCGATTTCCTGGCTTTTGCGGGAAACGCGAGTGTCACGATTTGATTCTTCACTAAGGCTTTTACTATAAAAATTTTTCCCCAACTTGCTACGACAAGCCGTTTTCAGAAAAAACACCTGATACGGGCGCTCTGTTACACCCTGTATATGTATATTATATAATGTATATTATACATCATATGTATGTACACAATAATGTACATACATCGTGTATATTATAGTAGAACTAATAAGTATACTTACTCATTTATGCTCATGCTCACATCAAATTGCAGTTTTTAACAAAAAGCGAAAAGTTAATGTTATAATTATGTAAGAGAAATAAACAAACATTGATTATACAAGAAGATATTAATATATCAAATCATTTGATCTTGTCTTGTATTTTAATATATATTTTTCCATGAATTATAAATAAAAGTTTCATATTTTTCATTAAAATACAGTTATTTAATGAGAAATAAACAACATGGTAAATCTTACATTATATGGCTGTTAATTTGAATAAGTCGACCATGAAGTGCGCATTGTTATCGAATGTCCAGAGCTCGTATTTGAATTTAAAAACCAATTAAATTGAAAACAACAAGAATGCATTTAATTTAATGAGAATATACAGCTGATTTTCACGCCAAGAGAAAAACTTAATTGCATTAATTACGTCAGAAATTATATGAGTTGCACTTAATATCAATAAATTATTTATCACGTGTAAGAAAATGCGCATATAACGTGCAAAAATTATATATTGGATACTTATTATATAGTGAGCATTATTCTTCGCAGAAATACTCGTACGATGCATTAAAGTTCGACTTCGAGCTTGTGAATGTAACTTCGACGAAGCATGAGATCATTATTTAATTTGCATTACTTGATGAACTCATGAGATTCAAGCTGTGGGCACGTGCATATTATGTGCAGCGTAACGAACATTTACGTTTTATCACTGTAACGTTGATATATATAGTATGTATATCATATAAATTTTGCAAATGGAAAAAAGAAACTTTGAGAGGAAGACAAACTTTGTATTCGTAGAAAGATACAATTGAAAGAAAACGAGCAATGGCCTTGCGTATATAAATACGTTGCAGCTTCGAGAGTACTGTCTAAAAAAAGCTTTACACGTCGCACATAGTATCGTCCTTGCACTTTATGCATGAGTGCGCGGTTGTTTTCTATCGTTTTGCAACACTAAAGCTAGATCCAGCTTGAAATCACGACGAATAATTTTCACGACGTTTTCACGCGTTAAGTAGTCTTCAATTTTAATTAAACGCGGATTAAAGGAGAAAATTGTGTCGTATGCATCGCATGTGAAAGTACGTTTCGAACATTCCGTTGGATATTACCGAACGACCTCGCGTAATTCGTTCACATATACACGATTCGCGTACATTCATTGCGTCGAGGGACGAACGGTCATTTGCATTCTAGCTAATTGTAAGATAAGTGCGCACTTATACGTGTCTCGACACGTTACGTACATTGTAGTCGTTAATGTCAAGGAAAACTGAATTACACCTCGCCTATCGCTTCCACATGTTGAGACATGCACGCATGCTAGTGTGAGTGTACGTGTCATACTACCTCCTCTTCTATCGGCATTGCAAGTGTAACTCAAAACTGATACCTCATCTTGCCTTCATCGTTTTCTTTTTCCTTTCACCTCCTCTCTCTCTCTCTCTCTCTCTTTCTTTCTCTCTGTCTTTTTCCACTCACAGCATGCATTGCCAATTTTCTCGACCGGATTGCCCGCAGCCGACCTCATCCCCCTCTTCTCGTTTCATGCAATTCTCCTTCCCACACATTACGGCTCCTACCTTTAATAAAAAGGCAGTACTTCCTCTTCGCGTTATCACCGTGTCTAAATTATACATATTAACTCGTCGGTACAGAGATTGCAATCGCGATCTTCTCTCTTGTTTTGCTTCCGTTCGGCTGCTCACGTTCGTTTCGTTTCGCTCCTTCCCATATCTCGAAACAAGTCCACGGTCTTTTTTTCGTCGCTTGCTGGTTTCTCTCGGTCTCCTAATTTCTCTTTTCCTCTTTGCCACCATTCCTCTTTAAGTACTTTTGCGCTTGGATCTCTTTGCTGATTCGTGGTTTCTCTCGCCTTTCTCTCCTCAAAATCTCACTTGCACGCAAAGATGTGCAATTCAGAGCCGTACGAACCAATCGTACTCACATCGTGTTAGCGAATCGACAGAGAAATCAGCAAATTCCTTTTGTTACGCGTCCACCGTGTGTCTATTTTATTGTATTCGCGAAGATTTCATAAATGCGTACATACCTTACCGCACGTCTTGCATCCGTGATCGTACTGGCTGTATGTTTTGTAAACCAGTAATCAGTGCAGGCATGTTAATGCATCTACTTGAGACTGTCACACTACAACGACAAGCCTCAATAAACAGTGCAAAAATAATAAGTGTTATATCTATGTACATAATAAAATTAACAATGTCATAAAAGTTTTATAGTTATATATTATGGGGGGAAGCGTAATAACATTAATTAGCTATTAATATTAATTTGTATTTATTAACTTTGTTCTATAGTGAATGAATCAACTCAATCGATAGTTTTAGATAATGCGAGGAAAACTTCAACATTTCATTAAAAATGCTTGAACAATTGTGATCGTTTCAAATTTAGGTTTAATTCATAATTCTCAAAAAATATTCCTAAAAAATCAAATGGGCTAATTTTACCTCAGATTTTATTATAAAAATGCTTCTAGAAAGATGCATTTCTGCATCGCATTATGTATGTATGTGTAGGACTTTTCTATTGCCAAAGGAAAAACCATCGAAAAACTACAAGTTTTATAATCAAAATGCACAATCATGCTGCTACACAACGTGGTTAATAAGATGTGAAATTAATCCATTGTTAATTTTAAATTCCATGCATATGTATATCTCCTTTTCCTGGTCCTATCCCCGAATGGGATAAACTAATTTGATATAACCCTTAATCATGACATATTGTGCAGTATGTAATTCAGTATAAATAATGACTTTTGTGTGTGTGTGTGTGTCTCAGATCTTATAAGTTAAATGACTTATTATGACGCAATGTAAGTTTTTGAAATTATTTTTCTTAAAATTTATATATAAAGTGATATTCATTTTACGATGAATTGAATATTGGAACGAACAGATTGTTTATTATTTTTTATAAAATAATAGTAGAATTGTTTCTTGCTTGCTTTCTACTTTTCTAACTTCTCTGGAAGTTACAAGGAAACATAAAAGTATGATGTTTTTGAGCAAGTTGCATGCAGTTGATCCAGTAATGTTTCTTTTTTTTTGGAAAATGTAATATGTAAACTTTTGATATACCAATAATAACATGATAGAAATTAATAAAAATTAAAAGTCTTTGTAGTCATATTTCTTAGGAAATAACAAATGACTACAAAAATAAATAAGTAATTTAACCAAACCTAACATTATTTCTGTTTATTTATAATTATCTGCAACTCTCAATGTTGAATTAAGCTAACGGGAAGTTATTTCTATGATATAATAAATATAATATGTACTCTCTGTCTCTGTCTCTCTCTCTCTCTCTTTCTCTCACACATTCATTCTCTCTCGTTCACTAGTTGTGTATCCACATTTCACCTGTCTGTCTATGAAATTGCTTTTGTTTTCATTTAGTTTGCTTAGATTTTTTATTCCCTTCCTTTTCCTAAATCTTTTGCTCTATTTTGCACATGAAAATAACAAACACAAATTCTAATCTTTCATAAGATTGAGATATGTAATTAAACGTAAATAAATTAATTTTGCCAGCATCTCCGAGACATTTCTTGCAAAAGTACAGAAGATAATTTTCCGAAATTTTCATCTTACTGATATTCTACGAGAGAAAATCTGATTCTTTTCAATATACAGCATTTTATAAAATATAAATCATACATTGTGGATAAAAAATCTTTACTAATAAATATTCCAAGTAAGATTCAATAATCAAGTATATATAAAATTTCTTTTCTAACTAAAAATTAATATTAACTTGATATGATTAGCTAGTTCCACTTCGTGACTTTCAATACAGAACTTTAAACATCAAGGAGATAATTGACGATTGTCATTCAGTAATGCAATTTTTATCAATATAACTACTTTTTTTTTAATTTCTATTTTTATATCGTAAGATCCATACGCAGCCAATCATAACAGTGTGCAAAAGCTGCAAATGTCGCTCATGTCAGTGAATCATTATAAACCGAGATACAAGAATACAGTCGGCCGAATAAGTCACCACTGTCCGTCTAATTTCGTACATGACCGCGTCCTGCTTGTTGCTAGACAGACTAAGAAAACAAAGACACATCGTAAGTGTAACAGATTGAGATTCTCAGATGAGAAAATCGAGACACGCGCGGCTGTTTGTAAGAAATTAGCTAAGATGTATTAAAACATCGGCATTAAAACGCATTAATCGATGAAAATTCACCGACATGTTTTGTTACGCGTTTGTCATCCTGAAATTCTTTTCAAACTTATCAAGTTAGATTTCTCTTTCTCTTTGTAATTTTAAAGTTAAGGTAATCGATTGTAGAAAATTTATATAGAAATTATCATCAATTTAGTAGTGCATAATTCTATTTATGATAACTCTTTTCGAATAATTAATTTATATAAGACATTTTAAAATAACATATATAGACATATAAATGACAATCACTTACAAAAAGTTATATGTATAATTGATTGCTTTTCAAGTGCACCTTCTGTGCAGCTAGAATAACAAAGTATAAAAATTAAAATAACTGAGCCATCTGATAGTTATATAATAATTAATCAAGGAATAGGTATTATTTTATTATTAAAATTATAATAATTTCAAATAATTTAATTCAATTATTTTAAATTTGTGCATTTGTAATATGTACAATAAATTAATGTGTACGATTTAATATTACATTATTTTCTAAAACAAAATAATATAACTTTTGACAAGTAAATAATATTGAAAAACGTAATATAAAATATGTCAGGCTTGTGAATATAACGATATTCCTTGTGTGTTCAAAGTGTTTCCGTGCAATTGCAATGTAAAAAGTAATATTTGCAAATATTTTACTGACTGACAGCTGACTATGGTTAAGGTCGTCGTTCACAAATGTACAACGGTAATTTTACACTCTCGAATGTATAGATAATTGTGAATTGAAAATGTACAGATCTACTATAATGAAAAAAAAAAAACTCACGTTCAATAAAAATATGTATATATATTCAAATATTCAATATAAATATGCATAACTTGAAGATATTGTAGATGTTTCACAAATGTATGCCTTCATTGAATTCTCTGGAGGAGAGGACGGGAAACATTTTTACAAGAAAGTAAAAAATGACCTTGATCACTACAAATTCAAAAAAGACATACACTTATACTGGCCGTAATATATGTATACATGTATCGATTATAGATGACCGTAGGTACTGTGGTAGCGACAATGACAAAAAGTATGTATGTACAAATTTCGTGCACGTGTGTTAGCAATAGTACAATACATTTAAACAAGATTTCTGATATTCACTAAAAGAAAAGAATGCATACGTCATCATATCATGTATGAAAATTTATAAAATTACATTCAAATACTAAAATCATATTCTATGCTACATTTTACATGTAACAGATAGCAACTACTAGTAAAATATTTTACCATGACAGATAATGACTAAAAGTGGAATGACAGGTACATTAAATCGAAATATGTATCTCCAAAATATGTGATTATAAAATGTATTTTATGACGTAATTGTATTATGTTACTCATCAAGGACAATGCTTTTATGGTAGCAGTTTATTAATGCAGGTAATAATCATTACTTGAATTCTCACTGTGCAAATTTCAAGAAGATCAAAAGACACTTTAGCAGTGTCTTTTGATCTTCTTGAAATAAGCATGATACGAGTAGCGAGACACAAAGTGTATATATACCTGAAACACTAACAAGTTGAGCGGAGGTCATCTAAAAACGATGGTCATATCTAAAAACCAGTTGGGCGGAATTTTTAATAAGCTTAATCTATTGCTTAGAGTCCTACTATGTAATAAAGGTGTGTTTTTAAATCTAAAAACGATGATCACATCTAAAAACCGGTTGAGCGGAATTTTTAATAAGCTCAATCTATTACTTGGAGTCCTATTATGTAATAAAAGTGTGTTGTTTATTTTTTTTTCTCAATGAAATATTAGGAAAGATTTTTTTATATATGTATATATTAAAATTGGATAATTTTAGTTTTGAAAAACATCCCGGTGCCCAGTATTTTTGATATTCGATTAGCATTACAATACTCAAGTACACCTACATACATACCTAGACACCCTCCACACCTTTACTCATCTTCAGCCACACGATTCACTTGACCACCCCTTATTCCTCTACTGCCTACCTTAAAAACCACACTTCGACACGTTTCAACGTATCAGCCCGCAGAATTCTTCCTTACTGTATCCATACATCACCCTCATACTTTCTACACCTCGACACGTCTCTACTTAGCCTAACATATCCTTATCCAGTCCCTTCAAACCTCTCAATAATCCTAAATTATTTATAAGATGCTATAAAATGTGTGATATAAAAAATTTTTTACTTTTTTTAAGAAAGGTAAAAAATCGCGCTAGGTAAAAAGAGCGGCAAGTGTCTGCACCCATTAAAATAATTACTGTGCGAAACAATGTTTCTTTAATCTATTTTTACATAATCTGGTAAAGCGTTAATTATATTGTAAATTTTGCAGTTACATTTTATTCTTTCGCATTTCCACAGTCTTACTTGCCACTATCTCGAAGGCGTCAATTTCAAAGATTATTTGGTTAGGTATAAAATAATTAACGGAACTGGTAGTGTCAAACTGGTAGTAAAAACTAGTAGTTTTAATTGAACCACACTGCATGCGTGTTCTCCAAATAAATACTAATCTGAATGAGGTTGTATCTTGAATCTTTCACCTGCTTGTTATTTATGAAAAGTACCTTTCTAATTTTTCGTCCGATCGAGCAAGATAATATATTTCTGGTGTAACGCTACGTTCACCGCGATTTCGTTTCGTTTGCTACGTATATCTCAATCGATGATATTTTATTTGTAAGCGATATTCAACTCGTTAGTTTAATAATTATTAGCGCGATCAAACTTTTGATCGCGTACGAAATTGTTATTCGTGAATAGATAGTTTCATTATCTTCGTACATATTGCCTATCTAAATCACCTTTTATTTCCTCAATGAGATAGCTCTTGAGATAGCTATTAATCTCTCAGTTTTTCTCTACGCGTTCAAGCAAATCTCTGACTTTTGATTTATTGTTCGAAGAGAATGTTACATCACTGATGCATTTCTTATCAACGCATACTCAATTTCACGTCGTATTATTGCAGTTCTTGTCTATTGAAATGATCTTTGTGCTTAATTGTTGAAATTGTTTAGTTAATAATAATGTTATGCATATAAATAATAATGTATTGTAATGAATAATGTCCACAAACTAGAATAGAATAGCCATATTAGGTTCGTGTTAGAATTTTGGTAGCTTATTAATATTATTTATGTGAATATTATATACTTTCTCGATAGAGTTAACTGCGCGTCGACTCTTTGTCGGTCTTAAAACACAGCACCACGTTTTAGAAATAAAATCCACATATTTTAAATCGATTAATCGATATAATTTTAGATGTTAATAAGTATCATATTTAAAATAGTAATGTGTTGCATTGTGGAATTACATCATATTTAGAATAGTAATGTGTTGCATTGTGGAATTATATATGAATGATACTATAGAAATCTACGCATTCGGATTTTGCAAAAAATTATTCTGTTTCATATATAACTTCAATAATATTCATTCAAACATTTATTTAGGTTGCAAATATAGAAGTTTTCCCACTTCGTTTCTGGCAGTTACATATTTACATGCGTTGATATGATATTTGAAGTGTAATACACTTAGTATATGTATATTGTATATTAGTATATATAGTATACATTACTCAGTATATACATTGTTGTGTCTCTGGTCACAACAAATTCTTTAATACGTAGAGTTCGTTCTCACCTTAGAAATAAAGACTCAAAAGATACCAGTCAGGGTGAGAAACCCGACTCCACTTTTCCGTAGCACTTTACCCGTTATACCTGTTTATTTCACAGTTCTGTTACAACAATTATTCATACAAATAGTATGATTCGGTAGGTGAACGTCGGTCCTTCTAGGAACGAGATCTTGATGGACGTGGTCTTCTCGGCACGATTGTTGTTATATCTCTCGCGGAGTTTCAGGGTTTGTTTATACATCGTGATACTCGGCGTTATTGCCTAATTGTATACCCATGGTCACTGGCCGAGCGTATTCGCCGCTTCCGCGAGGTTCAGCAATTTCCGCATTCCGTGCGTTTCATTTTCGAGAAGTCACTGAACTTTGCGGTTTCAGTGTTCTTTCGGAAGGTTATTTGCAAATAGGCGTTTTCGTCAGTCTTCCGAAGGAATGTGTTATTTAGGTTTTATATTTATATTTAGGTTTTACTTTCAGGAGTCGTATTTCTGTTGCTAAGTGTCTTAGTTCCAGCTACAACACCTACAGCTACAACATATATGTATACATATATCATATATATGATAAGTACATGATAAGTACATGATAAGTACACCTTTTGCATAAGGTCAATCGTCTCTCCAGTGATTCTAGCATAAGTGGTCAAGATAGTGGTCAAGTGATAGATTCAGCATATAATACGTAATAAGCCTCGCGACATATTAGCGTTTAATAATAATACATATTATCCAACGATATCAATATTTTCGTGTATTCTCTATGCGAAAATTTCTTTTAACACGATAAATTTTACTGACTCTGTACAAAAACAATATTAAAGCACAGATGGCGAGGGACACATCCTTTTACGACATTTATTTTAGTTTATTTATCGAAGAAACCATCAAATAATTCTTTGATAAATATCTACTAATATAATAAAAATAACGCTAACATTTTCTCTCTGTTTCTACGATTTTTCTTGTTTTTTTAAATTTATAAAAATCATGATTTGAAAGAATTATTCAGACATGTATAAGATGCACGATAGCTAGGGAAAATACGTCACGGTTGATGCAATGGAAAGATTAGCAATGATGCGACCGACGCAAACGACATGAACACGAGATATTTTCGCATCATGTTGGCGCGCGTTGCGCGTCTCTCGGTTATATTATGTCAAGTTGAATTGGTCGTAAGCGCTAAGTAGCGTGTGCCAAAAGTATTTTCTAGGGATATATCTAGGGATGTATGAAAATATATTTTCGCGTCGCATCATGAGACGATCGTTATTTGCTCGCATGAACACGTATGTAGCGGATATGATGCGCGTGATATTTTCCTATCAACGGTATTGCGATCGCGTTATTATCCTTTCACGCGGCATTCATGCGCGATTGCAACAACAGATCGATAATTATTTTTACACACGTTAAATTATTTATCTTTATACAATTAACACTAATGCAATTGTATCAATCACTCGTCAAGATTTTGAACGATCCAATTTCCCTCACTATAGAATTCGTACAGCAAATGGATCGATAAGTCGTTTGTTTTTTTCGGCGATTTAAAAATGATTAGATTTTAATTATGCACTGACATAGACATAGCAAGTTCATCTTCTGTGATTTTAAACCAATTCTATTATATGTTAAGAACAAAAGTTTGATAATAGTTGATAATACTTCTTTTATGAAACCTCGAAAAATTAACCCAAATTCACACAATTAGATAGCATCGCTTATTTCACATTTATATCAACTATAATGCTTATATCAATTATATGTGGAAAGTAATTATGGTGTATCGTACGCGCATTAGTCACTGACTTATTATTTATATTAGACCGGTGCTGCTACTTCTACACAGTTTACTATTCTTATGGCAAAGCATTCTTACTTCTTTATGAGGAGCATCATTATAATCTCTTAATTGCAGATGATCCGCTATTTAACTGAATGTCATCGCTGTTAACTGAATCCGATTAGGATTTGTCCAACAGACATATTGTAATGCATATTGCTTATACGTCAAATTAGTCAACGAAAGATTCATTTTTCAAATACGAGTATTAACATATCCTCCATGACTATCCGTAAAAATATAAATCAACCATTTTGGAACATTCCAAAAGTATATGTTAAATTAAAGTGTATATCTCAAATCATTACATATTTTTTTAAATCTTTAACTGACAACTCGTAAAGATTTATTACAGATATATATGCATTATTTATACTATATGCTAATATTAATGTGTTATTATTTCTATATAATTTTTACATATATTTGATATTCCTAAAAATTTATGTGTGCATATTTTATGCATATGTCTGTTAATACAGTGTGTAACTATGTGCTTAGTGAGGCATAAAGCCGTTAATCGTCCACTCACTCATACCATCATCAATGGAATGTCACTTGTCGACTTAAATGTAGTTATCCAACCGGACAAACAAGATCGATACATTTGTATTGACCTTGTTGTCTTGATCTATTTGCATTTCCATTTAATGTTTATGCCAAAACGATAATGATCGAGGGATTAACGATATAATTAAACAAAATATTTATTGCGTGGTGACTAGTTAGCAAATATGTGAAAGTTTGGTTTGAAAGAAAGAATTTGGTAGTTCAGTCATAAATATGGATTGATAACAATCAGTATTAATATAACTATATTATTTGTAACATGTAAAAAATAAAAAATCTTTAAAATAATAAAAATAATGAGAATAAAAATAATAAGAATAAACATTAAGTATTGTATATATTATATATATATATATATATATACTTATATATATACTACTTATATATATATATATATATATATATATATATATATATATATATAGTTGCTAATAAATCAAACATTTGTTTAAGCAATTTTCCACTTAATAATATTTTGCTCATTCACAAGTGTAGTATGTTATACGATTAAATTATGTCTTGAGACGCTAAACTGAATGGCCTTTCTATGAATAAATTAGAAGTAGTTTAAGTGATTTATAATTATAATAGTTAAGGAGAGCACGCAGCAGTTAATTAGTAGCTACTTAACATATTATGTCTATTTTTCCTTTTACTCAAGCGTCCTGTCTCCGCGTGAATTTACTTCTAAATATGTAGCTTGTTGACTCATGACTATTTGAAGTATACTAGTAGTACAAAAGTTTTAATTATGAAAATTAAGAGATCTTAAAATTAAAAACTTAAAAATTATTAAATCTACAAGCAATGATTTAAAATTTTTCTTTGAAAAAGACGGATTTAAATGTGTAAGAAAATATAAGACTAAGAAATAGTAGTGCTAACTTTGAGACATAAAAATGCAATGAAAAAACCATTTTAAAGTTTAAACTTGTAAAATTCTATTTTTAACATGTGCAAACTTACTCAACTAAAAACATGTAACTATAACATAAATATAGACATTAAAACTTTAGCCTCACACGAAAGTACATCATATGAAGTGATATTTATACGAGGCTGTGTCATGAGACTTATTAGATACGCGCATCACGTGTTTGATTGCAAGATCCGTGACGATGATAATAATTGTCAACAACTGTTAAGCGCGACACGTGCAGTACTGACATTATAAATTTAGTGCTGCTACAAATCGTTTGTCAATCATTAAATAAAGTATCTCGCAGCGGTTCTGAGTGAATGGTCAGTGATTCGGAACCGAGGCGATTTTCGACGAAGGAAAGAAAGTTATGCCCGAGTATCGATTATAGACGGTCATAGTTTAGCAAAAAATCATATCTTTTTTTGACGGCTTTCTCACTTTCTTCGGGATAGACAACCGAATATGCAGAGCATATTTTAATAGTCGATTAATCTGTATTATTTTCCTCGCAAACATAAATCCCTTAAAAATTCAGAATATATTTAAAATCATAATATATTTAAGTTTAACAGACATTGTTTAACAAATGTTTAAATGTTTATGTGTATGTATTATACTTACGCGTAGCATCCTTTTTAAACACAGAAATTAACACGAAATAGAATATATCGATCTTGGATGCACTGAAACCAAATGTAGTGGCAGAGATCATTTTCTCTGACTATTATCCAATAGTAAAATTAAGCATTCGTTGAAGAGTTGAAACGAGTATGACGGCTACATTATAATTGCAGAAATATCCGACAAATTTCTGTTTGACACGATTTGCATATTTATTGCATTTAAGTAGCAACGGTAATATGTTACTTTTGTATGTCAAGCCGGTTCTAATATAGTTGTATGTAAAATGTATTATTAACAATCTGTCACTTAATTCACAAACTAAATAGTTTTAATTCGCCGATGTAATCTTTTTTTTAACGTTTTATCAACGAATTAAATGATGGAAATTAAATGAGTCATGTTATAATTTATTTATTTATTATTTATTTGCACGTAATCCTTACCTGTTTCGCAATAACATTATTTCTTACTCCGATTGTCGAGTTATTAAAATCGTCAATTACTTTCAAGCAACGTTATTGCAAACATGTTTTCCGGGAAGGGAAGATCTTCAAGTGTAGAAAATCATCAATAGCCATACACCAGTTCACCTTTGCATATACGAGACATACAAGAAACTTTCTTATGACGCATTTTGGTCTGCGAGAATATACAATTTGTGAGGTATATTTTTAATATATCATCTGCAACACCAAACAGATTCTCAAGTGTTCGTGATCTTCATAACATGGTAAGACAATATCTTCTGTGACGAAATGAAAAATGTTTCTTCCGAGGTGAGAAAACCAAAACTTCTCATTGACTTTTTTGTATCTTCCTCTTGTAGCTTTCTCAAGATAATCTTCGTATATTGCAATGAACACATAAAATAATTTTGCAACCAAGCACTTTATAATAAGTAGCATCAGCTTATATCAGAATATGATCATAAATAATTCCTGGGAATATATTTTCCCATGTCAAGTACACGTGGAAATATAGAGTTTTAGCGTATCAAAGTTGATAAGGTTTTTGAGAGAATAAATATGTGTGATTCATAATCAACGCAAGTATTTTAAAAATGTTGGGTAGATTATATTTATCATGATGTTTCTTCTGCGAATTGTTTAAATATAAAAGTAAAATTTTCATAATTTTAGTACATGTGCTTTTAATATTTATATGTCACTTTAAATTTATTATTCTAGCATTCACAATGTTCACAAATAGTTAATATATCTTCTTATTGCTGCGTTGATTCCAATTAAATTTGTACCAATTATTGAATATAAATTTACATTAGAAAATATGTAGCTCAGCTTCTAATTGAAGTTTAATCAGTCTTTGTTACTCCATGTGTATGAAAGTCAAAATGAGTATTACAAAGAAATCAAGTCTAATTACTGAAATAAACTTCAACAATAATTAGAAGAACAGTGTTAAGTTTTGAAAATTTAATTTTTAAATTTAGTTTTGATTATATGTAATTCAAGGTGGAAACAAATAATATTTAAATAAAAATAGAAAATATATTAAATATATAATTATGAACGATAAAATTATATTCTGCGCAATATCCTGACGAGTAATTTTCAAATGACGAATTATTGTAGCTATGAGAAAGAAAATTTGAGTTAATATTTCTATAATTTCTGAGGATTCATATATTATGTAGATATAATGTTACATTCTTCTCTATGTATTTCTTTACATAGTAATAGGTAAGAGAAAAGTTCTTACTTATTACTGTACATAGTTAAATATTTAAATTTAAATATTTTATTTAACATTATTGCTAAATGCTTATCATTTATTTTTATGTAATAAAACATATTTTTTAAATATTTTAATCGTATATAATATTTCTAAATCATTGATTTAAAAGTTGATTAAAAAGAAAACTTTGATGCTTTCAGCAATATTGCTTTTTTCTAAAAATATTTCTTTTCTTTACCTTGAAATGGAAATGGAAATATTAAAGAATGTCTCACCTTGGGACATGTGCTTTTTAGCAGCCTGCAAAAAGGAATCAACTTTGATTCCATCCTCAAAATCATTGGCATATTGTACGAGGGTCCCTAAGATATATTTTATCCTTGGAGAATACCACGAGAGGTTGTATATCTCGTTATAAGTATGGTCTAGTAAAATGTGGAGGTGACCTGAAATTTAACAGAGATTCAAACGTGAGAGGAAGATCAGTGCGTGCGCGCGTGTGTGTGTATGTATGTGTGTGTGAATAAATGTTTCCATGGATATTTGAATTAAAGGAATTTCTGGAGAAAGTTAATAGAATAAATTAAAGATAAATTACGTTTAAAGCCAACAGAATCGCAGACAACAGTTCTCCGATGGTTACGTTGTAATATAGGTATTAGATATTGTGGCAACCAATAGTGCAACATCTAGTCGTTGTGGATTTCGCCTACCAAGGATTCCTAAATTGTTTTTAGAATAAGGAAATGGTTCCTCGCCTTTCTTTCCCTCACCCCCGTTCACTCTTGAACAATGAACTCCATCACTGCTTTCTCCCAGCTAATGTCGATAGTTCTCTTTTCCCACCTCTACCGCTGAGAAACCGACTCATACGTCCCAGTGGAATAGACAACGGCACGATGCAGGTGCCGACGCTTGGCGTTCCCTCCTTTTTCTCGGCCAACCACGTATTGCTGTGCGCGCGTGTGCACTT